>CABHPQ010147412.1:0-46476 GCA_902168405.1 Peromyscus aztecus
ATAAATCATGCCTTGATTGGACTACTCTGTTTGAATGCCACACATAGGCCTTTTTCCAGACCAGACTTTGGACTTGGGTATAGCTTGGTGACAATAGGCTGCAGAGAGCTGATGGCTAGGGAACAAATGAGATGCAGAACAGGGGAATAAAAATACAAAATAAGGAAAGAAGTAAAGATGTCATTTTAACCATGCCCTTTTTTCCTATATAAAATTCCTTCTTTAAAAATACCATCAAACTATAAAAAGAAAACAAGTGAAATTTATTACTTTGTATGGCATTCATCACTGGATTTTTTTCTTTCCCAATACACTAATTTTGATGACTCATTTAAACAGAAGGTACTATTGATTTAAAACACATAAAATTTTCAAATTTATGTCATTTCTTGGTGTTTTAACTCCACAGATATAAGAAAGCGAAGAGCTAGGGATATATGAAAATAGAATACTCGGCAACAGATTTATACAATCCACTAGAAAAAGACTTAGTACTTAATTTATTTATTTTAGAGTGTAAAATGTCACTGCTTTGCTGCCCTTGTCAGCATGATCAATGAATAACCATTTAATGGTATGAGGACTTAACAGTAGGAGAAGAATTATGAGCTTTCTATAGCTGAACTACAGGTCAACCATTACTCCCCATTTTAGATATTCATATGAGTTTCTTTTACTATAAGGACATGAGTGGCGGAATGCTATGGATGATTATATCCATGCATAAATCAAAATGCTACCATGCATATTTTAATTTGACAGAAATTGTTCACTGGAAGAAAATATGGATGACAAAAACTGCAATTTAATGTAATGTATCAGTATATAGATAAGATTTTACTTTTTTTTCTGTTTATAAATAATGGTGTTTCCTTCTGTTCCAGCTTCTTTCTTTTTTTCTTTTCCTTTCTTCATTTCTTGCAACATTTATGTTTTACTTATATTTATAATTATTCTTTAAGAAGACTATAGGAGGAAAATGGATCAGCAAAGAAAATATGAAGATATACTGATGAACTCAGTAAAAAATATAAAGACTGTGGGTATCTATGTTGTTAAGATTTTAGGCTTAAGGAGGCTATTTGGGTCCTTTTTATAACTGTCTATACTATAAGGCAAGAATTCCTAGTAGAACTTCTCATAAAAATAGCTTGTGCTCTCCATTGTTATACACACTATTTCCCCAAAGAACAGAATCATGTGTCATATGTCCATAGACCTTCCTTTTTCTCTCCTCCTTGCAAAGCTTCAGCTTTGTGTGTTCAGGAAGCTGAGGAGTTCACCTTTTGCTAACCTTGTGTATCACTACCACCCATGTCTGTTCTCCACTATTGCAGTCCTGAACACCATTGTGTTTCTGTTCAGACAAGAAGGCCTAAATTCCTTCTCTCCTTTAGCCTCTTTCTCATAAAATAAAATTATGGATTGTTTAACTTATTCATACAGAATGCCCATGACCTATGGACAATTGAAAGATATTTACAACCAACTAGCTATGATTCAAAGTAAGGACTGTTGTCACTTTAAAACAGACACAAAAAGTATCTCCTTGAAAAGCAAACAAAAGAACCAACCAAACTCAGGGTTGTCTAAAAGATTCCTAGAACACTACAGACTATTTCTATTGCCCTTGGTGCCCCCTATCAAGATGTGGAAAGTAGCCAGGCAGCAGCAGTGGCATATACCTTTAATCCCAGCACCAGGTGGATCTTTGTTTGAGGCCAGCCTGATCTACAGAGCGAGATCCACGACAGGCACCAAGACTACACAGAGAAACACTGTCTTAAAAAAAAAAAAAAAAAAAAAAAAAGCAAGTAAGTCCATATTGCCGAAGACACCACATATTTCAGGCACAAGACCCAAAGGTCCCTGAGCTGGAACTTTCCTGAACGCCTCCTCCCTGAGGACTAGCATTCATAGTAGCAAAAGGAACTGTGCAAGCTGACAAAGGATGGAATCAACCAACAGGTTGACCCAGATAATTCATGCCCATGACCCACAGCCATGACCAGCATGGCATGATAACCCTAAGGGTGCAATAGTGGCATGAATACCTTGGCCATAACCAAGAGCTCCATAAAAGAACTTAAGACCCACTTTCAAAGAAAGAAATCATGTCTGTGGCAAGCCAGACAAATACCCATGGTTAGTGAAGTCATAAATCTCGGAGAAGAACCTACACAAGCCACTTTACTAACACAGCATAATCCCTAACTGCAGGCTAAATATTTGTGCTTATACCCACAGTGTAGTCCTCACTCTCATCAAGGACAACAATAGACATGCCAAAACGGATAGTGGAAAGACCACAAGGTCTAAACACTACACATAGAACTACAGTCAACTAAGGAATGGTGAGAGTGGGGAAAGTAGTATTCCCCAGGGAAGAGCACACCAGTGGATTATTCAATGCCAAATGATCATCCCTGAAAACATTATATACTGCATAAATATATATGGCATATATTTATATATCTTAAATGTATATATTAAAAACACACATATATTATATGATAACAATTATTGGAAAACAGGACAAATGTATGAATATATTATAGAAATATATTACATATTTTTACATATAAAATTCATGTATATGATATATATTATACATATATGTATTATATGATAACAATGATTGAAAAACAGTACCATGAATCTGAAAGACAGCAAGGTTGGTTGTACATTGAAGGGATTGGAGGAAGAAATGGGAATATCGAAATGATATGATTATATTATAATATTATAATCTCAAAACAGTCAATAAAAATAACAAATAAAAAAGAAAACCTCTCAGACAACATGAATGTTCACATAATTTTAACTATTAAACAGGTTCCTTTTGATGCAGGAGGCAGCATTTATAGCCATACACTAGAGATGACACATTTGCTTATAATAGACTGAAAAATAAGTCTGTTTGATTTAGTTTCCAGACTCACTACATGCTAACCTTCTGGCCTTGAAAAAAAAAAGTCAGTTTGTTAGTTTTTATGTAAAAAGTTGATAAGTACTTTATTAAAGGATTTTCTTACTGTTGGTTAGAAGAAGGGGTTCATGAAAAGAACATGAATGTTTCAGCTTCCACCTAGTGATAGCTGAAAAATAGTCAGTCCTCTAAAAAGGTAAGAGTTCATTGTTCTGGGAACGGTATACATCTGCCCTGAATGTGTCTTCTTGCTTCTTTTCTCATTCAAGCAAAAGGAAAGTCAGTCAGTATACGCTAGTTATACTAGTAATTTTTTTTTAGTTTAAGAAAATATTGTAACTATTTTTAGCAACCACTGAACTTCTTCTTAGCAATCACCCTAAATGTGGAGACAAGGTCCTCCACAAACCAAAAAGGTTATGACTTACTGAAGACTTAGATTGCCCTTACCATTTTAACAGTAAAATACTATTTAGATAAGATGTGTACATTTTTGTCTAAAACATGCTATTGCTCACAGGCTACAGTATAGTATAAAACTAAATTTTAAATGCATTGAGAATTCAAAATCCCTGTACCTTACTTTGATAAAATACTTATAGAGGTGGTTTGTAATCAGACCATGATGTTTTTGAGATAAACATAAAATAAGCATAATGTCATATGCATATATTCTAAGTATTTTAGTATTTTTATTATTTTGTTAAGTGCTTAATACATATGTTCATAAAAACAACTATGTCTCTCCACATATTAGTGTTGACTGGTTTGTTTAATACATATCATGACACTAAGGAAGGTGAGGTTGAGGCTTGGAAATGAAATAGATGATCTGACCAGGCAAGAGGAAGGGCAGAGTTCTGAAAAGAAAATGAACAAAAGATTAAATAAAAAGAAACAAACAAGCTAGTCAGGGGAGACTCAGCAGGTTCCTGTGATCCCTCCAACCAAGGTATCATTGCCCTTTCCCACACAGACTTCTCAACTTTATTGGTAGTTACACCTTTCTATATCTAATGCAGCTAATTTCAACAGACATACTTGTGGGCATAGACAGGTTCTAAGAAAACCTCCATCTATCCTATGAAGATTTCCCTAGGTGTCCCTCAGTACGAACAAAGTAAGAAGAAATAGAAAAACATGACTTAAAAGTCTGGATCTGAGAGGCAGGCTTTGTCTTCTAATTAAGCTTGTTGTACCCTCCACTCTGGAGTTTCTTTTCTGTTTGCTTTCCCACAGGCTGAAATAAGCCTTGACAACCTGATTCTTGTGCCCCAGTCTGAATGCTTCTTGTTCAGGAGCAGAAGAACCAAGATCTCTGTGGTTGGGATCAGAATGAATTCAAGAGGAGGTGTCTCTTTTCATCCTTAATATTAACTTCCTTGTTTTAGGTCATTTTATCCTGTTTAACCAATCACCTAAATTTATTATTGATAATAAAATCAGGAGAATTGCTGAATTGGCAGCAATGGTTCTGCTGAAAGTGAATGGATGTTCCTTCAATGAGAATGAACTGATGCATCCCAGACACTGCAATCTCTTATTACTAAAATTTCATTCATTGCTGATCTGCAAGGAGGCGGCTCAGCTGGTTAAGGTCCTTGCATCAAGTCTGACAACCAGAGACCCATGTCTACAACCCCATGGTAGAAGGAGGTAACTGACTGCAGCAAGTTTTCCTCTAACCTCTGTACATGTGTCATAGCATGAGCACATATGCATACAAACACACACACACACACACACACACACACACACACACACACACACACACACAGAGACAGAGAGATAGAGACAGAGACAGAGAGACAGAGAGAGACAGAGGGAGACAGAGAGAGAGAGATAAATGCATATTAATTAAATAAGAATATTGTTTTGGGGTCTAGTGAGTACCTGGGTGGGTAAAGTGCTTGACACAGAAGTGTGAGGATTAGGATTTGGGTCCCTAACACCCACATAAATCATGTCAGCCTGCTGATAATCACAGTGCACCAGAGTTGAAGATGGGACTCTGGCACAAGCTGGCTAGATAGAAAGCCAAATCAGTGAGCTCAAGGTTCAAGTAAGAGACTCTGCCTCAACACATAATGTGGAGGATGGTTCAAAAAGACAGCCTATATCAATTTCTAGTCTCCATGCTCATACATGTATATGCATACCTAAACCCACATATACATACTCACACAGTTTTGCATTTACATACAGGCATGTGCACACTACATATAAAGAAACATAAAATAAAATGTTATTGTAAAATATACTGTCATTCTTTGTGTAATCTCAGGTATCTCAGCTTCAATGAAGTCCTTATAGATTGTAACAAAAGAATCCACGCATGAAGCTAGAAATTTTAATCTAGGCAACAAAGAAACCAAGTCTGCTATAGAAAAAAGCAATTTCAACCTGAGAGTGCTAAGGCATACTTCTGGAATCAACATAGGTTATTTGAATTTCAATCTCAAATAATTCACTGGGGAGCCATGATCAGAAACATATTCAAATTAATGATGAGATTTTCAAACTGTTATATCCACAAGGACTAGAAAAATATGTAAGTAACTCCTGTTACCTTATGAAAAATTATTTAATTCATTAAATCATAAATTGCTGCACTGACTTGGAAGCCAGAAGTTGGGAACAATCAAACATTATATTGTTTTTAATAAACAATCATTTATCAGATTCACACATGAAAATTTCTGTTTTTTATTTGACGTTCTTGTGTCTCATAAATGCATAGTGAGAACAAATGAGAAAGATAAAAGACTGGTTTTGGATTTCTTGAAATAAACATCCTATATGTATGCTATGAACTGTTTTGAGAGATGGATTTCAGAACCTGGAATCCTAAATTGCAGCTGGGTGACATACTGCAACATAATTTCTTGGAGTCTTCTCTTCCCTTCCCTTGCCTGGAGCCAACATTGCCCAATATGTTTTCAGTCTGACATAGTTATGAAGTTCAGGGACACATTGTAAAAACAAACAGAACTTCTTAGCCAGCTGACTCCATATTAAGGGAACTTGTATTTGCAGACCAGGTACCACACACCAGCGTAATATGAAGTTTGTTACAAATATGGATGGGCTTATGCCTTGCAGCAGTTCTATAGAAAGGCTAATATTTTAGAGCAAAGCATAGATACACTGATTTCATTTCAAGCAGTTTTTCAGCTTCCTAGGTGAAGATAGGGCTGTTATTATATATTTATCAGTCAAGCAATACTAAGGAAAGGAGTTGATAAGTACATTACTTACATTCCAAGACACAAAGTCCCAATTGCCAAAGCAGGTGCTGGCAGCAGTCCCGGGATAATAATCACAGCATCAGACAAATACCCTTAACCTATCAACCATATGCATAAACTTTGAATTTTATGAAGCTTATATTGTAACAATGTACTGTAGTCAATGGTCCCTCTATTTACATTATTTTTATAATCAACATTTCTAATTACTAATGCTGTCAAATGAGCTGGCAATGTTTCAGGACAGAAACAAAAGATGATTGTTTCCCTGACATTAAAGTGAGGGGGCTAGTGATGAATATAATTACTGATTAGGAGACCGGACTTCCTTATTCTTAACATTTCTCAAAATGTTTGTGCCAGAAGAGGGCTGTTTTATAATTTTGCTTGTAAGCATGCACTTAGCCATATCTTGCTGTTTTTCACAACTTCCTTACAAAGAGATGGATGGAGTTACCTCACTGGTAATCCTGGGAATCATGCTTTCCAATGTTTCATTAACACCATCCATCTGATACAAGAGTTCTCCTCAGGAATATTTGTTTCTGTGTTGTTCCTAAAGTATTTTGTATGAGGAGCTTTGCCTTACTCATCACTGAGTGACCAAAAAAAAAAAAAAGGAATACATTGTGGATCACAATTACCAAGAATATTTGTCAAATGAGTGCAAGCCATGCCTATCTCCATAAACATATTAGCATAATTAGAGTGACATATTTTAGGATCATTCTTCAGTGGTTTTATTTTTAGCATAAGTCTTTACAGATGCTCATGGGATGAGTGAATAAAAGAGGTTTTATTTATTGGAGACTACCTTAGAAACCATGGCAGAGAATCAGCATAAGATTGTTGGGAAATTAAACCCAACAGTTTCTTTCACTGAAACAGCAAGATCATTAAGAACTACAGTAGATAACAAATCCAGAAACAAATCCAGTTTCAGAAGGGGCTTGGGGCAGTATGTTTCCAAAAGCAGGGACCTTTCCTGACCAAAGGCAGCTTCCATTTACTTTCATGCCAACAAATGTAGAATTATAACTATGATAATTGCTGCTAATTAAATAAGGTTAACAAACTAAGATTAAAAAATAAATGAGTAAAATACTACCCTTGTTAGTTTGGTTATTAATTTGACACACCTGGGAAGAGGGAACCTCAATTGAGGAATTGTCTCTGTCAGCTTGGCCAGTGGCCATGTTTGTGACAGCATTTTATGAATTGCTAATTGATGAAGGTAAGCCAGCTCACTGTGTCTAGGGCCACCCATGATGACTGGGCCCAGTCTCCATAAGAAAACAAGCTGAGAATTCCAGAGGAAGCAAGCCAGTAAGGAGTTTTCCTTTGTTGTCTCTGCTGCAGTTTCTGCCTACAGTTACTGCTCGGGTTCCTCTCTTAGCTTCCTTTAATAATGGATTGAATGGTGTAAGAGGAAATCTAACCTTTCTGCCCCAAGTTGGTTTTGGTCACTGTTTTATCACAGCTACAGCAAAACAAACTAAAACAAGCATGCTAATTGTTTTAAGGAAGTTCTGTAGCTGAGGTAGACATTATGGAAGAAAATATATTTGAAAATCACCTTGAAATTACTTACATCAACATAAGGCAAAAGAGTGTGTCAGACAAATGCAAAGTTCTACCTTCCTTTCTTGTAGTAGAATGAGATGTGACACACATGTGAACATCAAAAATGATGTGTTCAGAAAAAAAATGAAGCATGATTTGAAATAATATTATAGATATTTAACACAGAGAAAATCATGCTTTCATCTTTAGGCTATAGTACTGAATTTGAAATATATATTTTAGAGTACTTGGACAACAATAGAAGTTTTTAACAGGAGAAATGTACTGAAATCATAAAATTTGGGTTGTTTTTTATTATGACTAAAGGTTAGAGTGATAACCTGATGGAGAATCGATTGAACTGAAACAGAAGTTCATACAAAGAAATTGACTCAGATTTCCTATTAATAAAGTACTGTGGGAGACAATAAAGACTGAGAACATATAATAATAAAAAAATGTGGAGAAAGAAATAAAATCAAGATACATCAGCAGATGATTTAAAGCAACAAGAAATTAAGCAGACACAGGAGCTAAAGTGCAGAAGACCTCTGGATTCATTTGCAGATTCTGGCTTGCAAAAGGATGAGCAGAGCTGCCCTTAGAATACAAAGGGGATGCCGAAAAAAATCCTTGTGCAGAAGAACAAGATCACGACATTTTATTGCACATGTTGGGTCCAAATCAACACTGAAACTGCCAAGAATGGATACGAAGTAGATATAAAGATTTAAGTTCTGAGAATATGTGAGCCAAAGACATAAAACCAATGAATCACTTGAGTTTCTATTGCTAATCAAAGTGTGAAATAATTTTTCAAGGATGCTATAGATCAGGAAGGAACTCTGAATGAGATTTTAATGAGTAAGTAGGTGAGGATTATTTTGTAAAGAAATGAGAAAGACTAGAGAGTATGAGAGTGGTATTGTCATTGAAATGAGTAAATTATTCTAAGCAGAGAAAACCAGTGAATATTTTTCAGAAATTTATATGACAGAATATAAACTTGCAACTATGACTTTAATGAAAGTATATGTGGGGAGCTAAGCTGGTGTGAATTAAGCTGTAAAGGGAAAGTAAAGGATAAAGTAGGTAATTCTTCCATGAAATCTTCACAAGAGATGGAATGAGTGTATGGAGTTTAAAGATGGATGTTTGCTTCTTGGTTACTTATATAGAAATACATATATTAAACACACAGAATTCATTTGAAAGGTATTAGTTAACAAGTACATAAATAATTGCATGCACACACAAATATGTGTATAATCCTAAGGCATATCAGAATATAAATGCCAGGACAAAGCTTAGATAGTAATAATGTCATCTATCCCATGTGTGAAGAGGCACATTAGTGTAATCTGATGAACAATTGAAAACACAGTTAGAACTTGATTTAGCAGAGAGACATTAATAGAACTCATGCCTAGTGGAACATTGCTATTATATGTGTTTTATGTAGAAAAAATGGCATCATGTGACTAAAATATGGAGGGATAGTCAAGGTAGTAAGAATTTGGGAAAAAGATTGGAAAGGCGAGAGAGTTGTGACTGTTGTGTTTGTTGGTCATTGACTTGAGCATAATTGTACAACATGTCCAAGAAGTTCCCTTAATATTCAGACATCAATGCTGTGGGATGTTCTGTATGGCAAATGTGTTGCTCTGATTGGTCAATAAATAAAACACTGATTGGCCAGTGGCTAGGCAGGAAGTATAGGCGGGACTAACAGATAGGAGAAAAGAACAGGAAGGTGGAAGGACAGCCTGCCAGCCACTGCCAGGACAAGCAGCATGTAAAGATGCCAGTAAGCCACGAGCCACGTGGCAAGGTATAGATTTATAGAAATGGATTAATATAAGATATAAGAACAGTTAGCAAGAAGCCTGCCAGGGCCATACAGTTTGTAAGCAATATAAGTCTCTGTGTTTACTTGGTTGGGTCTGAGCAACTGTGGGACTGGCAGGTGAGAGAGATTTATCCTAACTGTGGACCAGGCAGGAAAACTCTATCAACACATCAATATAGTTTAAGTGGCTCATTTTAAGTAAAATTATTTCATCCATTTTTTGACTCTTGTTAAGTAGGAAGGGTAAAGTATAATAAACCAAGATAACTATGTATTTGCCTAATTTTATAACTTGAAGGTAGGTTTAAGAAATTGCAATAATTGAGAAAACCAAGGACCAGGAATCTATGCAGAAGCTAACCATCAAGGAAGGCTTATAGATGGGACTTTAAGCTGGTGTGGCTGCATAGTAAAAGTTCTGTTTATCTATCTATCTATCTATTTATTTATGTGTCAACCACAGTTTCCCCTTCCTCCTTCCCTCCTCTTTCCTCTCCCACGTCCCCCACCCCACAATCCACTCTCTGTTTCTGTTCAGAAAGGGGCAGTTGCAGTAAGACTAAGAACCTCCCCTTTTATTATGGCTGGGCAAGGCAATCCAGTATGAGGAATGGGTTCTTAATACTGTGTTATTTCCTGAAATGATGAATATGGTAATAAATATTGGTATATAGAATTAGAGACAAGACAGACTTGGCCCAAGTACTTAGGGAAAATAGAGTGATATTAACCAGGATGTCTTCTAAAGCTGTGAAGTCCTGAAGTGAACTCAATTAGACAAGTAATTTGAAAAAAAATAATTATCAAAGGTGGAAAACCGGACAGGATGATTTTTAAGAAATTAAATAGAAACCTGCAAGTATGAGAACAGATATGAATAAGGAAATGGGCAGGAGCAGGGATAGAGGGTTTAAGCTTCTTTGGAAATACAGAAGCCGTGAATGTTTTCACTCATACATTAAATTAAATCCATCAAATTTTCTAAAATGTTTCCAGCTTCAGGGTAAAGAAACAGTGTGAGCCAGACACTCAAACTGTTAAGTCCTGTGGAATGCAGGGAACTTGACAGGTGGCAGGCTAAACAGAGGAGGAGGGTATGAAATGAGTCAAACACTAAGCATTTTATAAGGCAGGACTCGGTGACCTGTGAAGCGCAGGGAGTGTGTGGATGAGAGAAGACCCTGTCTTCTAACTGAATTATAACAACTGCCAATACACATCTGATGATTTAAGAGAGGCTGTGAGAAGAAGCAATTCTGCACAGGAATGCTGTTTTATGGTACAAGGAGACCATAGAAACACGTAGAGAGGAGATTGAAATAGAGGAATCTTGAGATATAGAAGCAATATGATTTTCCCAGATATACACTGAGTGAAAGTTATAGTTCATGTAAAAAGATCTTCTTTGAGCACACTTCTAATCTAGCTTGTCAAAATGAAAGAATCAAGCCTTTCATGTGACATTCTTTGAAAATGAAGGCAGGTATCCAGAAGGATCTGCTATTGCTATGATGTATGAAGAGAACACCTGGCTATAGAAGCTGAACTACCATCTGGGAGGTCCAAAAATATCTTAGTTTGAGGTTAGAAGAAAGACCACACTTAAATATGCATTAGTAGCCACCAAAGGTGGGGAAGCAACCCTTACTGTTTGCTCACTTTCTAAATCTCTAAGCATCTAAAGGTCTGAGCTAAATTGATGTTTATAACAAATAAGCACAAGAACTACAATTTTCTTTTATCACTTGACTTTGGTGAGAATCATTGTTTGATTGATTGGTGAGAATCTGTCTTCTAAGACACTGAAAAAATAGTAGCATCAGGAAAAATGTTGAGAGAGTTGATGTAAAATGCAGTAACCTCAAAAAATATTACAATGTAAAGTTATGAATATTCTACTTAACTAGATTCAATAATCCTAGGGTATGTATATGCAAGATGAATTCCTTAATGATAAGGTCTGTAAAAAAATGTACTTAGAAGACAGCTATGCTCACCACTATACCACCAATGCCGCAGGAAAAAGCACAGGAACAAATAGCCAAACTAGTGGAAACACATGAACTATAAACCAATAGCTGAGGAGCCCCCAACTGGATCAGGCCCTCTGGATAAGTGAGACAGTCTATTAGCTTCAACTGTTTGGGAGGCCCCCAGGCAGTGGGACAGGGACCTGTCCTTAGTGCATGAGCTGACTGTTTGGAGCCTGGGGCCTGTGCAGGGACACTTTGCTCACCCTGGGTGAAGGGAGGAGGGGACTGGACCTGCCTCAACTGAATCTACCAGGCTGAGCTGAATCCCCAGGAGAGTTCTTGCCCTGGAGGAGATGGGAATGGGGGATGAGTTGAGGGCGAGGGGCAGGGCGGAAGGAGGGAGGACAGGGGAATTCGTGGCTGATATGTAAAATTAAATTAAATTAAATGAAATAAAAAAGGCATAAACTTACAGTAACAAATAAAATTGAACTTAGGTGGATTCATTGTTGTGAAAATTACAAGCTATGCACACCTATGTGGTACAGGGAAGACATTCCAATGTACTGAAAGTCAATAAATTATAGATAGTGAGGTAATTATTAGGAAGAGCTTTTCACTCTTCCTAATAGTGTGTGCCACACTTTTATACAACTGACAGAGTTATGAGTGTGTCCTAACGGAAACACTTCTGACTTTGTATGGTGTTGAATGGAATAGGATACTGACACAAAGACATCAAAGCTCTTAGAAGTACCCTTCTCTGTTTGTTTCTTATTTTCTTTCACTTTGTTTTATGTGTGTAGTGGGAACTGATCCCAGGAACTTGCACATGATAGACAAGTGCCCCACTATTAAATAATTGTTTTCTTTCATTTTAATTACATAGTCCCTTTCTTTTTCGGGAAATGCAGATGTTTGAAAAAATGGGACATTTGAGAAAATGGTTATTCTATAGCCATAACTATAGTTCTGTAACCCCTGTGGTTACTTTGAGTCTATTGACCCTGTTAGAAGCATTTCTCACCCTCTACTCTCCTTTGCCTCACTGGACACTATCACCCACTTCTCTACCCCTGGGATAAAATATAAAGTCTGTCTGCCAAGTGTGCTGAGTTAAATTTGAATGATATTTGCTTTCTTCATAATTGGTTGAATGAATATCAAATCACATACTGGAATTTTCCCAGATGTTCTGTGATAGTTAAGAAGTATAAGTTTATATTAAATATATTATTTATATAATCACTTAAAAGGGGTCTTGTTTCCAACTAACAATAGCATTTAAGTAAGACGGTCATTACTCTCATGATCAGAGAAGGCAGAACATCACTGAAATATTATTATAGAGATGGAAGATATTGTCACTCAACAATTGATCTTATTTTACATAATAGTTTATATCATCAAATGACCCTCCAGTGCCTACTGAAGTTGAATTAGCTTTAAGTATGTCTGTACATTTCTAGTGTTTCATAACAAATGTCTATCACATCATTTTCTCCTGTTTTTAAATGACATAAGTCACAATTTACCTACCATTTGTGTGCTACAACTTTGATTTACTATCACCACAAATATGTAGATAAGCTAAACTACATAGCTGGCTGATATTCAGCACCAGCAACCTGAGATAAAAATCACATCCTCACATGCAGTGTTTGTTGTCAGCTGCATCTGTGCAGAGCAGGATGGAACATTAACTTCAGTCCTTCACCTGCCTGATCCCAGGCTAAGGCTCCCAGATGTAGGGTGATTTTGAACTCCATTAGTCTTGTATGCTCAGGCTGGGAGAAGATTCATTTTCATGCAAGGCCTGCAACTGGTTGCTAATAAAACCTCACTCTGACAAATAAATGGCCTGTAATATAACCTGCTTCAGGGCAGTGAAATCTCAACTACTCAAATATGATCTGTACCAAAGCAATATGCAATATACTTCCCCCAGCGATTCCAGAAAACGTTGTGCAATCACTTTACTTGTCCAAATTTCTATATTAGTGAACCAAAAACTCTAGATCATCCGCCAAAGGATGGCAAATATTTTTTGATAATTTATACATATAAATAAGATAGTTATTAAACTTAATACAATGACCCTGTTTATTCATATCATTAACAGTATAACAAAATTTAGGATATTTTTATTAAGTGACAGGGTAAAAACGGAAACAAGTAAAGTCCAGAATCCTCATTAGCAAGCCAAAATACAAAATGCTCTATCTCTTTCCTGATTACCTGAGAAGTAAAATAAAACTATCACTGAAGCAAGTACCATTTTTTCAAAACATTAATTATAATTTATCAATAAATTAAATATACATTAGCAGTGCTTGAGGCAGGAACAGAAGAGATGATTATGCCCAGGTGCATGAAAGAATACATAACGTTCAATTACCACATTTCCTATTACCTTATTGTCAGGGATGCAGTGAGGATCAAAGAAGACCAAGTTTGGAAATGGTGTCGCACTTGTGAAGCAATAGAAGAATGATGGGCATTGTTCACAAAATAGAACATACTCAGCACTTAATACCCATGACTTTTCATGAATTCCATACCTGCTCCAAAACCAGAAACATTCCTTACAATCATAATTATTTTAGGGCATTTACTGTGTTCCTTGTAATAATAAGCAGTAGTGTTCTTCTTTCCTCTTGGTAAATATTGTTTAATTGTTGAGCTGATAGCCAATATTATTCAGTTGTTTCTTCATATCATTAAGGTTTTCCAAGGTTCCATAAAGCTTGAATTCAGCTTAAAACTGTGAAAACTATTATTTTATTTTTTGGCATGTGGAGACAGAATGGTCAAGTCAATGGTCAATGTATATATCACCAACAAAGCCCTGCTTTGCAAAACAAAACATAGAAATCAGAGCTGTTTTGTAGTCCATTACCTATGGTGGGACACCGTGCACAGCCTTGATGCAGGGGGAGAGGCTTGGACCTGGCTCAACTGAATGCACCAGGCTCTGCTGACTCTCCATGGGAGGCCTTACCTTTTTGGAGGATGGAATCGGGGGATGGGTTTGGGGGGAAGATTGAGGGGACGAGAAAAGAGAAGAGAGGGTGATCTGTGGTTGGTATGTAAAATGAATAAACAAATTTCTTAATAAAGTAAAAAAAATCAGAGCTGAGTATGGGGATGCATGCCTATAATGCTAACATTTTTTTATGCTGAAGGATAGAAGGCTTGAGATCAGTTTAAGGCTACAGAATAATATCTTATCTTAATGAAAATTAGGGTGCAAAGAATCAACCAGGGTCCACATCTCCTGTGGATCCCACAGATCATCTCCCACTAACCTCCCTCCCCCAACTCATCTTTTTATCTTAGCTCCAAACTCAAGAAGGTACCCTCTGCCACAAGTCATGCCTCCCAGAAAACCCGGTATGCTGCCTGCAGATCTTCTCTTCTCCCCTAAATCTCAAATTCCCCCAAATCCTATTCCATGGGCTCATCACCAGCTCTGCAGCAGAGCACCTGTGGCAGCCTTCCCTACCTCCCTGGTCCCATATCCTGTGAATCCCATAAATCTTCCCATCTAACCTCCCCAACCCCACTTGTTACTTTGTCTCAGTCCCCAAATCTAGCAGGCACACCCTGCTAACCCAAAGGCCACTTCTGCCGGGGTAACAAGTAGGATGACAGCTGGATCCACACCCCTCCTTCTGTTCCTGTAGATCCAATAATGAGTCTCATACCCAGTCTGTGGCAGAAAACCTGCTGCGGTCCCCCTTTCGGCTCTTATCCCATCCCTAATGGATCACAGATATCCTCCAACCTTCCTTACCCCAACTCATCCCAGTATCCCAGCCTCTAACACCAGCAGGCACTTCCTGTGAACACAGCTGCTTGGCAGGCCTGGGAAACAGTAAACTGAAGACCTTCACTGCTCCCTCCTCTCCTGGAAACCCAGTCCCTAAGTCTCCTACCTATCTATGCAATAGGACACCTGCTACAGCCTTCCTTCCTACTCTGCCTACATTTCCTGTGGATCCCACAGACCTTTCCCTCCTAACCTCCTTCTACCCACTTGCTGCTTTATCACAGCCTCCTAATCCAGCAGGCACTTCCTCCTAACCCTTAGACCAATCCTACCAAAAAGAAGGTAGGCTGTCTATAGATCTTCTCCTCTTCTTCTGTTTCTTAGACCCAACCCCTCAGTTGTATCCCCATCTATATAGCAGACACTCTGGGGTAAGGTCTTTTCACTGTCTTCCCCTGTTCTAGGGAGACAAAAGAAGCATATCCCAGTTGAACACCCTGCTCTCCTCTCTCCTGTGAATCCATTCATATTCTTACCATACTGAGATTCCTTACTGTCAGCTCTCAATATCCAGAGACACATTGTACCTGGAACTCCCAGTAAACACAATTATTGGGTCCAAAGAAATTTTCCTATCAGGCAACACAGAGCCATCACACTATACAAAAATCCAGAGAAGAAATAGAAAACAAGAAGCAAAGCACCCACCCAACAGAGACAAATATAGAAATCATCACCTAGACCTATAGTCACCCCAATCTCAGATGCTTGGGCAGCAGTGTAAAAAACATAATCAATAAGAGCAAGGGCAATATATCTTCTCTATAGCTCAGCTATCTACATGGCAGGCCCTGAATATTCCAATAGAGGTGAAACACAAGAAAAAGACCTTGAAACCACTTGTATTAAGATGATAGAGGTCACTAAAGAGGAAATCAATAAATCCCCTGAAGAAATCCAGGAAAACACAAACAAACACTGTGAGAAAATAAATAAATTCCTTAAAGAAATCCAGGAAAATACAACAAACACTGTGAGGAAATGAATAAATTCCTTAAGTAAATCCGGGAAAACAAAAACAAAAAACAAAAAATAAAACAAAACAAACAAGAAAACAAAAACATTGGAAGGAACTGAATAAAAGTATTCAAGACTTGAAAAATAGAAGTATAATTAATAAAGAAACCCCAAACTGAGTGAATTCTAGAACTGAAAAAATTTAGGAATTCAAACAAAACTATAGAGGCAAGCTTCAATATAAGAATACAAAAGATAAAAGAAAGAATTTCAGGTGTTAAATATATAATAGAAGAAATAGATCCATCAATCAAAGAAAATGTTAAATCTAAAATACTCCTGACACACGGTATCCAGAAATCTAAAAAAAAAAATAGAAATAGAGGAAGAAGAAGGATTTCAGGTCAAAGTCCCAGAAAATATTTTCAACAAAATCATAGAAGAAAACTTTTCTAACATGAAGAAGGGGATGTCTATAAAGGTACAAGAAGCATACAGAATAGCAAATAGATAGGAGCAGAAAATAAAGTACCCTTGGCACGTAATAACCAAAATGCTAAGCATACAGAATAAAGAGAGTATATTAAAATCTGAAAGGGAAAAAGACCAAATAACACATAAAGGCAGGTCTATTATTTTACATCTGAATTCTCAATGGAAATTCTAAAAGCCAGAAGGTCATGGCCAGTTGTACTGCTGACTCTATGAGACCATAGATGCCAGCATAGACTGCAATGCCCACCAAAACTTTCAATTACCATAGATGGTGAAAATAAGATATTCAATGATAAAGCCAAATTTAAACAATATCTATCTACAAATCCAGCCTTACTGAAGGTGCTAGAAGGAAACTCCAAACTAAGGAGGTTATCTACAACCATGAAAACCCAGAGAATAAATAATGTCATAGCAGCAAAATCAAAAGAAGGGACATGTGCGCGTGTGCACACACACACAGACACAAACACACACACACACACACACACACTGTCACTACCACCATCAACAACAACAAAATAACAGGAATCAGCAATCATCAGTTATTGATGTCTCTTAATATTAATGATCTCAATTCCCCAATAAAAAACACAGACTAACAGAATTTATATGAAAACAGCATCCATCTTTGTGCTGCATCCACAAAACACACCACAGGTACCAAAGGTAGACATGACCTCAGGGTAAACAACTGGAAAAATATATTTCGAGCAAATGACCCGAAGAAGAAATCTGGTATAGCCATTCTAATATTTAACAAAATAGGCTTCAAAACAAAGAAATCGGAGCTAAGATCAATAACACAAGTGACAGCTTATATGTTGAGGATCTTGAATAAGAAAAATGCTCATCCATTACTTGTGGGAGTGCAAACTTGTACAGCCCTATGGAAATCAAAATGGAAGTCTCTCAAAACACTTGGAATGGATCTACCTAATGATTCAGCTCTACCACTCTTAGGAATATACCCAAAGGATGCTTCATCCTGCCACAAGGACCCTTGCTTAACCATGTTCATTGGTGCTCCATTTATAACAGCCAGAAATTGCAAACAACCTAAAGGTTCCTGAAACAAAAAATGGATAAAGAAAATGTGGTACATTTACACGTGGAGTATTACCAACAGCTAAAAAAAAATGACATCTTGAAATTTGCAGGCAAATGGATGGAACTAGAAAAAAAATAATCCTGAATGAGGTAACCCAGACCCAGAATATAAATAGGTTACATATTTACTTACCTATGGATATTATTCATTAAATAAATGATAACTGGCCTATAATCTGTAGGCTCAGAGATGCTAGGTATAGGGGAAGGGACTAAGGAGGGCAGAGGGATCTCCTTGGGAGGAGGAAACAGAATAGATTTTATGGGCAGACTGGGTTCATATGGGCATGCAAATGAGAATATCAGTTTAAGAGTGGGAGGAGAAATAGGGCTGAGAGAAAGAATATAGGAAGAGACAACAGGAATGGAGGGGCATTTGAGGAATGATATGGAAGCCTAGAGCAGCAGAAACTTCCCAAAGTATATGAAGGTGATTCTAATGAGTCACACCTAACTAGTTAGTCAGGACTAACTTGCATTTAATTGATTTGTTGGTCAAGAAGGTACCATGTAACTCCACAAACAACCCAGAGAGAGACCTTGGAACACACAGCTCTGAATGAGATGTCTCCATTAAATCCCTCCCCTCAGAGCTCAGGGAATCCCACAGAAGTGGAGTCAGAAAGAGATGGTCAGGAAGTAGATCCAGAGGAGAGAGGAGTGGAGGTAGGGAGGAACTGGGTGGAGTTGAGGGAGGGAAAACTCTAATCAGGATATATTGTATGAGAAAAGAATCTATTTTCAATTAAAGGGAAAAAATTAAAAAAAAAACTCAACCAGAATGACAAATTATAGGGTAGTGGTTCTCAATCTTCCTAATGTTGCAACCTTTTAATATAGTTCCTTATGTTGAGGTGATTGAACCGTGAAATTATTTTGTTGCTACTTCATAGCTGTAATTTTGTTACTGTTATGAATTGTATTGTAAATATCTGATATGCAGGATATCTGATATGCAACCCCTGTGAAATGTCATTTGGCTCCTAAAGGGGTCATCACTCAGACATTGATAACTACTGTTACAGGGGTTGCTCTGGAAATAATAAAATCATGAAAGAAGAAGAATTGGGTTGGTTAATACAAATGAATGCAGGGAAGGGATCATAATTTCATAATAATCACAATAAATATCATTCCATGTCCTATTATCCTCAGCTAGCACATAAGGATGATGCTTATGGTCTGTTCAGGTAAATTGTTATTACTTACCAGCTATAATAATTAATTTTAAGTATTAAAGTGATTAGACAATGAGCTCTCCCATCATATAGGGAAATATTATTTTACATGTGTCTGTGAGGGTGTTTCTGTTATTTATTGTTTTTAGTTTTGAGATTAATATATCATTTACCCCTTTCCTTTCCTCCCTCCAAACCCCTCCTTTCTTCTTTCAAATTCATGACCTCATTTTTAATTAACTGTTGATGTATACATATATGCATATGTATACAGACATACATTCATTAATACACGAATACAACTTGCTCAGTCTGTGTATGTTTATTTTATGTATATTTTTGTGCTGGTCATGAGAGTATTTCTTAAGGGATTAATGCACCTATGTTTCATATGATATTTAATTTAACAATGGACTGTATAAATGATCAAAATCCCACAAATCATATCAACATGTAACATCCCAAGTTTGTCCTAGTTTGTATAAATACCCAGTGATTTTAGGACAATGTTGAAATTGCCACTCAATATGTTCTATCAGAAGATACCCTGATTGTTAGCAATATATGGGTATATTACAGTTGGAATGAGTCTCCTCCCCTGAATGTCAGGGTGGCATTTTCATATTCTTTGGTTATCTGACTAGAACCAAAGGGAATGAAAATTTGGATTTGTTCTCTGCATTAGCTATAACACAGTTCATCTTTGTCTTCAGGAATCATCACTGTCAGGTCTTACAAAGTTATTGCTGACTCTTCTAAAGAATTCCAAACTAAAGATCATAAGGTTTTAAGACTTGATGATCACTTGAACTGATTCCTATTAGTAAATGTGTCTTTCTAACATCTGTTGAGTCATGATATTTGTATTTCTTGTTTCTCTGGGGAGTCCTAATAGAGAAACAACTGGATAATAACTGACACACTGTTATGCTCATCTAATTAATTTTGTTGAAAAATATTATCTAATACTTATCAGTATATGTTTATGTATATGGGATGCAGAATTATGCACATAAATACAAGCAGAGTTATAACTTAATCATGTTTTCCTGTCAACTATAAATCACTTTCAGTAGTAACAAATGGATGATGCATTTGATGACATTGTGGCAAAAGCCCAAGTTTCCTATAGGAAGCTGTTATAAAGGAAAGAGTTTGAAACCAGTAATTTGTGGCTTACCACATTTAGCACACACACTTTGAATGACTATACTAATAATCTTCATTTGTTGAGTAATAAGTCTTTTACTTTCCTATTTTAATATGAAATGCAACAGTATATAGAGCAGCACTTTTGTCATTCCATGAATAGAAATACCATTTTCACAGTAAGAGGAAATCAGTTTTACAAACATACATTTAAATCTTTAGCTAGTCAGAACATGTTCCCTATTGCTAGGTGTACTGTGCCCCTAGGCTCTTGTTGAGAGCAGACATCATTAGTATTACCAAGCCACACAAGCCATAGCTTCGGAAGTAGTAACTTACAACATTTCTTTTTAGACTTAAATGACAGGTTTTTTTTCGAAAATAAGTTTGTAGAGCTGTGTCAAAGTTGCTGAAATACATGTAAAGATATTCAGTATATGGGTCCATGTGTTGCATGTGGCCAGTTGAGGTTGGGGGTAGATATGAATGTGGCTCAACACAAAATTATCTAAAACATTATGAGATTTTTATGGTTTCATTTTTTTCATAGATGAAATTTGTATAAGAAGATCAATACCAGAGGTCTAGGATCCTATATATGTAAGAACTATGGTAAGGTGAATAATACATTGTGAACTCACCTCAATCGCTGATTGCTTTGTAGGCTTCTGTTTACTCTTGATCATAACCAAAGAGTTGGGTGAATCAGTCTTTTAATGCTGTTTACAATCTATCATCTTTCCTACCCTGATCTTTATCATAATGTAAATCCTGGCTTTTATTCTCCTTTCATTCTATACTCAGGTAGCAAAGCATTTTCTTTTTCTTTTTTTCTTTTTCTTTCCAAAACTGACAGGCTTAACTCTATATATTTGTCATGTGCAAGGTCACATTTAATGTTCATTTTAAAGTGGTAAAAAGTCAATTAACAAATACATATTTCATATACTTATCTAAACTATGAGGTTTTTTAACCTTAGTGCAGGAAAAGATGATTTATCCCTGTGGAGAAAGATAAACGACTTCCCTGGGTACTCCTGCCTAGTGTGAATCAGACAGCACTTTAATAAAATATTCCATCATTCTATATTCTGCTTTGAATAAATATTCATTTTTGTAATATATAGGAAGCACCTATAGTTATGTAAAACAGCTTTTACTAAGTGCATTAAATTTCCCCCAATCCATTGATTAACAGCCTCTCAAAGATTCTCTGATGACTGTAAACGTAAGTCCCTGTTCATTAAATGTCTCACAAATCACAGAACACAAAAGGAAAATGAATTGACTGCAGCTAAAGCTCTGGGCCTAGACTTTAGCTACTATGTGAAAGTTATCTTTTTATTCTTAGCACAGTTGACACACTGGAAAATGCAAATAATCTGTGACAGTACAGCCTCCATCTCCACTCACTTCTCCTAGGTAAATATGGAGAAGCTGCGAAAGGGAGGTCAGAAAGGAAGTCCAGATTCATCAGCCATTTAGCTCCTCAAACAGGGCCTGTAGCTTCCTGTATGTATGCCACTTGGCTTTATTTTAAAGACTTTCCCTAAGATTTCAATATACAACTAAAGCTTTGAACATTTCTGAAAGCATCTTGGGAAGAGACATTTCAGAAATGTTACAGGAAGAAGCTGTAAAGATATTCAAATCATCTTTCTCATAGATGTGAAGATTTTTGTTAAGCTAAGGAAGAAAGCATTAATGGACAAGATTTTTTTTTTGGTGTTCTCTGGCTTGACAAAGGCCTGGCAGAACACACGAAGTAGCTATAGAATAGGGACAAGCTCTACAGAATGGTACCTCTGAAAGCTTTGATAGTACACAGATCTGAACAGTTTAGAGACCAAAGCTACTGAGGGCCATAGGGTTGCTTCAATTTTATTGTCTTTATATAAGAAAGATCAAACAATTTGATCAAAAAGTCAAATGTTAATCATGTGATCAAAATGTATTATTCTGAAGAATATGGCACTCTTAAAATAACCAATTTCATTTGCAAAATACAGCATGAAACAAATTAAGTTATTTTGATAAAGCTACAATGAATACCTAATCTAGATGTGTTTTATGATAAGAGACATATCTTTATTTAAGACACCTCTTAAATTTGACACACACACAAAGAAAAGTAAATCAATTGCTGAAAGTCATAAGGATTTAATGAAAACTGCTGTTTTAATGAATTTTATGTGAATATGAATAGCTGCATCATCATATCAATATAACCATCTAAAATATAACAAATGTGGATAACAGAATCAATATCACATTAGTAGTTCATGATTTATCTAAAATTCATATTTTATGGCAGAGAAGCATATAAAGAAGTATTCCACATCCTTAGTTATCAGGGAAAGGCAAAACAGAGCTATTTTTAAATTTCATCTTAAACCAGTCAGAATGGCCAAGATTAACAAAAAATGGAGAGAGAGAGAGAGAGAGAGAGAGAGAGAGAGAGAGAGAGAGAGAGAACGAGAGAACAAAGGAAAACCCAGGATGGTGAGGAAGTATAGTAAAGGAAACACTCATCCAATGCATCATCCATTGCAAGCTTATACAACTACTTGAAAATCATGTGGTGGTGCTTCTAGAAGCTGAGAATAAATCTGCCTAGAGATCTAGCTATACTATTCTTGTACATCTAGCCACAAAAGTCTTCATCCTACAATAAAGACACTTGATCAACCATGCTCATTGCTCCTCTATTCATAATGGTCAGAAATTGGGAACAGCTGAGATGTACCTTAATGGAAGAATGGATAAAGAAAATGTGATACAGTTGCATAATGAAATATTGCTTAGCCATTAAAGGTGTGAAATCATGAAATTTGCAGGTAAATGGATTTACCAAAACCAATTATACTGAGTGAGTGAACCCAGAACACAAATATTACACTAGTGGCCAAAAGCTTGTGGGAGGAACTAACCAATATTTGACTGGATTTAAGTTGCACTCCCTGAGATGGAGCTTATTCCTAACACTGCTGGTGTAGTCAAGAACCTGAGACTAGATTGGCCAGTGACCTAGGGGCAATCCAAATACCTTTGATCCACCACAGGAACATAGCAATAAAATGGCTCTTGATGGCATTCTTCTATACTCATTGATCAGTGTATTGTTCAACCATCATCAAAGAAGTTTCCTCCTACAGTAGGTGGGGACAAAACAGAGACCTACAATGAGATAATGTGAGAAATTTGGAATGCTCAGTTCAAAATGGAATGTTTCCATAAAATCCTTCACCTCAGGGCTCAGGGACTTTTCAGAAGAGGAGACAGAAAGATTATAAGAGTCACAGGAGATGGAGAACACCAAGGAAATAAGGCCTTCATAACACAGCAGGACCAATACACATAAGAACTTACAGAGACTGTGGCAGCATGCACAGGGAGGGCCTACCCCAGTCTACACTAGATGGGGGACATCTCATTTAAACCACTACAAATGCCTGATAAAAAATGTGGTACATTTACACAATACAGTATAATTCAGTTGTTAAGACAAATGAAATTTGCAGATAAATGGAAGAATATGGAAATAATCACTCTGAGTGAGCTAAGTCTGACCCAGAAATACAAATGTCACAAATTTTCTTTCATTTGTTATTAGCTTTGAATTTTTTAAATATACATATATAACTTTGAACACATAGATATCAGGAAATTAGTAAGGTGCCACTAAAAGATAGAACACACTTATATAAATGGGAAGATGAGGATAATGGTATCAAACCAGTTAATTGGGAGGATGAGAGGGCATGGTAAAGAAGGGAATACAGACAGAGAAAACCTAACATGATAGAGCATCTGAAAAGTCATGAAGACCTACTATTATAGAAGCATCCTAAAATATAAATGTATACACATATAATAAGAGCTTAGTATAGTTATCCTATAATAGAAAACAGTGTCCTACTAGATACCCCAGGCTAACAAATAAAACACCCAATGTCAAGAATTGGTGATCTCTACTGGTGCTGTTGGCCAGTATAATCCAATAATTCAAATGTTACAGAATCTTGGCATTTTTCTTGGTTACCCTCCTTTACTTTAAAATGAGACTTTATTGGTGAAGATCTAACATATTGAGGTCATAGATCACCAAAAAATCAATTTGGTATTGATCTGGAAGCTTCATCTCAACTGGTTAGTTTTCAGAGTGCTGTAAAGTGCTATACACGCTACCAGAGAAGAAAAGTCACTATCAATCTTACCTAGATTTGAACCATGAGGTCTGCAATAATGACCTTTCTGGCAAGATATTCCTGACAGTGCAATAATTGTACAAATGGCATGATAGTAACTATTGGCTTTCTGGTTAGATATAAGATTGGCTTGACAAGATGGAACCTGTACCTGGCACCATTACTGGGCCAAAGGACCTGTGACTAGACGTGTCTGAGAGCCTAGTGGAGAATCTGCTTCTTGTAGTCAACTAATGGTACATAGTATTAAGCTAACTTCTAATGACTTATTATACCCATAAGATTAATATATCTCGAACCTCAGTAGAGGTTCTCAGTAGAGAAGCTTCTTTTTGCAGAAGATGATGATTAACACAGAGACCCATAACTCACCATGATACAGAGAAAAGTAACTATGGAGGCTCAGCCCTTAATGGGACATAAATACATATCTTCTTCTTCCAAAGATCATGGTTCACTTTAGAATAGAGTCAGGAAATACTGTAAGAGGCTGTGGCAGTGGATGACTACAAGTAAACATATTCTCTGAACAAAATACGTTGTTTGCACTTATGAACCTACAGTGATTTGTAACAGCATCCCCAAGATCTGTGTGCAAGCTCAAGCTATTAAAAAGTCCAATATGGAGGGGAAAGGTGGAAATGAAGTCCAACACTTGCTTATGAATTGCTGATAACTGATAGCTGGTGGTGGTGGGAGGCTTAGCTTTTTTAGAGTGTGGCCCTTGTTTGGTCTAACATTGTTGTGCAATATTATTTTAACTACGCAAAGATGTGTTATATTTCTTTATGCTGCAGAATATTACTTTAACTGTGTACAGTTTGTTTCTGCTGCCTTTGTTAATGATATAAAGGGTGTGTTACTTTTGTTTATGCTGCATTTGTTTAATTATGTAAAGATGTGTTGCATTTGTTTCACCTTGCCTGCCTAAGGCACCTGACTGGTCTAGTAAAGAGCCGAATGGCCAATAGCTAGGCAGAAGGAAGGATAGGTCGGGCTGGCAGGCAGAGTGTATAAATGGGAGGAGAAATCTAGGATTGAAAAGATAGAGGAGCAAGAAAAGGAGGAGAGAACAAGGGACATGCCCAGTACAAGAAACTAGGCAGATGCCAGTCAGCCAGACATACAGAAACAGGGAAATTAAGATATACAGAAGTAAGAAAGGTAATAAGCCCCAAGGAAAAAGGTAGATAAAGAGTAACAGGTTAATTTAAGTGAAAAAAGCTAGCGAGAAATGTGCCTAAGCTAGGCCAACCATTCAAAACTAATAAGTCTCTGTGTCATGATTTGGGAGCTGGTTGGTGGCCCTCAAAGAAAAGACCTGGTACATAACATGCTCCAGTGGATAGCCATACACCTAAGAGTATGCAGGCAGCACTGTTAAAAATGGATGTGTTTCTTAAAAAAGGACACAAAGTTGAGTGTGGATGGGGGATACGGATGTATGAACTCAAAAAGTGATGTGTGAAATTCTCATAGAATTATTTAAAAAAATATAAAACAAAAGTAAAGAACTGTTAATACAAAAACTTTAAGACTTGAATGGACTTCATATTCTACAGAGAACATTTAACAAAATAATTGACTTAACAAAGTCACAGAAACAGCATTCTCTACTGAAATCAAGCACTTGAGCATTTTAATTTCAAACTTGACCTTTTTACATTGAGGATAAGCAGCACCTTTAAACTTGGTACAGAGTGAAAATACTGAGGCTACCAGTCAAATGCTGGCCCAGATTTCCCCTTATCTCTGTAGGGAGCATGCGATGCCATTCTGTATTAAGTCTCCTGTCATCTTCACTGGGGCACAGAATTGTATTTGCAGTCACTGAAGTGTGCAGTATAACTTAAATTAAATCTCCATTTCTCGTAAATGAGCTACAGAAAAAAACATGAGCTGAGCTAGAAACACAAGTGTTCATGGAGATTTTATTTTAAAAAAATTGCAATGTATAAAATGTAGTGAAGTCTTGACAGCCATCAAACTCAACTGTAAATATTTTGTTATATTTCCTTTTATCAAGAACTTTTATTTTTTGAAATACATAGTCATCCATATATACTTCTGATATCCTCTTCCTGCTTAGAGTTCTCTGAATGTGCATATTCATCATGAACTCTTTTGGTCATTTTTTTGTAATGATAATAATAATATGTTTTATAATTTCAGGAATAGTAGTCATGAACCAATAATAAACCAAATTATAATTTTCTGTACTATTTAAAATTTGTGCACTTTTAGTTTTTCCTCTGTTGTTTTTGAAATTTTTATTATATTTAAATTAAATGTAAAATACCAATTATCAAGTATTTCTCATTTTAGTAGGCATATTCAAGCTTCAAAATGTATTGACATGAAAACTATATATCTTGCCTAAAAATTTGCATTTCTTGGTTCTGTGAAATAATTATATCTCACAGCTATTGTTCATTTACAGTACACTTCCATTAATATCTTTTTGCTTGTATTCTTTAGTCTACTAATATTTTCTGATTGCAAAGTACTCAATGAGTAAAGGCTACTGATGATTCTAGTCTACATATTCCTGAAGCATTCTAGTTAACAGCATTTCTTCTTACTTCTTAGTAAGATTCCCGGTATCACAAAAGGGGGCCTTTCTATTCTTGAGTTAGCAATTATGCGTCATTTTCCTATTTCCACACAGAAAAACTTATTGTTATATTGCTTTGATAGGTATAAAGAAAAGCTTTTGTCTAATTGGGAGATGACAGGTGGGCTGTACTGATCTTGGAGTGGTAACACATTAGACCTCAAAGGCAGCAACAGGCTTTGTTCTGCCATAGTTCCTACTATATACTTAGAGTTATTCTTTAAATTCCCAGACTGAAATACCAGCTGCCATGGTCAGTACTCTAATTTAGGAAATTTCAAATGATACAAACATATATACATATTTATGAAAGTAATTGAAAATCAAGATTATATTTCTTTATATGTTCATAAATATTTCTTTTAAGAAACATAAACTTCTAATTATGTTTTAAAAAAACTTAATAGGTGCCTAGGATAGGTGTCCAATTATTTTAAGTGATTAGCAAAATTAGAGAAGAAATTAGAAATACTGAGGAAAGGAAGGGAAAGAAGAAATATATAATTCTACCAAACTTTACCGCCATGAAAAGGGAAGAAAAGCACAACACTTAGAGACACCAAGCATTGAGAAATGCAGGAGTGTCACTCAACCATAGCCTCAGCACAGGATAATGGGCCAGCTTCCAGCAGCCTGTGTTTTAACCTAGCCTGTGTCTCTGTATGCCAGACACTATCGTCAAAACAGCTTCACTGCTAACAGCCCTATATGTGTCAACCTATGTGTACACTCTTTCCAACCTGTGTTAGTGTATAGCTTATACTGTGATGATGTCAAACAAAGGGAATAATATCACTGAATGACGTATAATCCCGTGTTCTGTGGAGAGACCCAAAGAAATGATAAATATACGAAGTGGGATCTTGCAAAGGCTAACACCCAAAGTGGGCAACACGACAAGTATCCATGAAGAGGATGAGGGATAGTCAGAGTAACATTACTGTGTGCACTTTTTAAAGAAATGAATGAAATAAGAGTTAAGTTAAGGAATACAAGAGACATACTAACATAAAATATTGTGATAATAAAAGAAAACAGAGGGAAAAAAAAAACAGTACTCTCAGGGAAACGGTCTTAAGAAGCTCAAAAGCCAGGATTTCTGTAAAGGTTAGTGTCCAGAAGAAGAGAGTACATCTACTAGGTTAGGTCGAGACAACAGCACCCTAGTCACAAGATAATATTAATATAAAGTATCTCCAAAACTTGGATCGCACTTTGAAATGTCTATGATTAATCCATTAACAATGCTCACTCTAGTGACTAGTCAAAGATTATTCCTCAGATGGCTGCTTATGTTGTTCTTTGGTCATTTAAGGCAAATTGTCTTTCATTCAAAATATATTTTTATCATGCTATAATACAAAATGAACATAATACAATGCACAAAACACACAGCAGACATTATTTTACTGGCTTATCCATGTGTGCTTTCAGAAGGAAACTAAAAGTTTCTGTGTAAAGTGCTTACTGATACTTAAAGTTAATCCCAATCCCATTGCTCTAGTAACAAAGACTCACACAATGAGGGGAGTAAAGTATTTACCTAGTGCTTCTTGGGATTTTACAGAAACCCGACAGATCTAGTGACTAATGCTCATATAATGTCTTCAGAAGCACTCTATTATGTACAGAAGATACAACCTAAGTAATGACAATTAAGTTAAGAGAGATAAGGAAGATCATAACAAAAGATCTCAGGTACAGTTCCTATAGTCTCTCAACACCAATAGTACTCCTTGTAGGTAAATTGACTATTTATTGTTTCTAATGATGGGACCCACAGCAAACGATATGGCAAATATTTCCACAAACCTCATTGATCAAGTCTGGGGAGTTTGCATTCATTATTGTTGTTGTTGTTATAACAAAAGCTATTTAAGAAAGAATGATTTACCTTGGTTCCATTTGAGGAAGTATGTAGATCATCACTGTGGGAAGGCATGGGAAAGGGAGAATGAAGCAGCTGGTAGCTTTGTCTATAATCAGGAAGTGGAGTGAGATACATATGCTAGTTCTCAACATTTCTCTTTTCTCTTTATTCCAACTTGGATCCCTGCCCAAAAACTTACCCTAATCCTATTTATGGGTTTCCTCCTCATTAAATGTCTCTGGAAACATCCTTACAGAAGTGCTCAGAGTGTCTCCTAGGTGATTATAAATTTCATCCAGTTAACAGTGAGGATTAATAATCACTAAGCTGAGCCAGAAAAAATACTTTTTGTAAATATTAGATTATATTTGTGGTGATTTGTGAGGAGACACTTCATTTTTACAAACCCCAGCTTTTTAAGATTGATAAAGATATAGAAAGCTAAAATAATAACATACTCAAAAGATCACTGGGTAAAATTATGTTTCTATTGGAGTGTGTATCTGCTTCATCAGACAGTAGATAAAAATCTACTATCAATTCCACAAGTGTCAATATCATAGAATGGAAGCTGATTTAGAGCCAGTCAAGCATGTTACTTTTGGAAGAAGAAAAGGTGAAAGAAAAAAAAAAAGAACAGAAATAGAAATATATTGCCCAAGAAAAGTTGTAAATTACAAGCAAATTCTATAATCTATTCATCTATATATACACACGCATCTACCATTTATCTATGACCTATCATCTATTTATTTAGCATCTAACTATATATCCATCCACCTGCCTACTTACCTAACCAGGGCATCTGCATTAGTGTTCTTCATGAGGGTTGTTGTGAACAGTTAATCAGCTCCTTGATTCAGGACATCAAGGGGTGACATCAGCTAGCACAGAGTTGATCCTCATCTTCACATTGCTCAACCCTTTGGAAATCATAATTTTATGGGGTATTAATTGCATATATTAATGGGTTTCACTGTTATAGTTCCATAGACCTTTATCACGCTTTTACTTATTAGTTTCTTGAAATTTAATATTTATTTAATGTTATAAATTATATAACTTTTGTGAGTAGAATTTAAGGAATAATGTCAATGTTGTAAACCACATCAATGTACTATAAAATCGGATTGATCTCCCTCTAAGTCTGTGCCATTGATTGGCCAAATAGATCAGTTTCTTAAAAATAAAATAAGAAGTATGTCAAAATTCAGACTTCAAAGGCCATTTAAAGATTCTGTCTTTCATTCTTCCAGGTTTAGTCATACTTACAATTTAGTCCATACTTAAGAGAAATTTAGGTTCAAAGGAAAATGCTAAATGTGTGTGCTAGCTTCACTTTTGTTGTTGTGATAAAACATCCTGATACAAAGCAATTTTGAGGAGAAAAGCTTTATTTCACTTATAAACCCATTAGATTCCATCATTTCAGAGAAGTCAACACAGGAATTCAAGCAGCTGGTCATATCATATCAATAGTCAAGAGAAGATGCTGCCTGCTTATGCTCAGTTAGCTCTTATACAGCTCAGAGCACAAACCATGGGAAAGGTGCTGCCCACATTCAGCATGCTTCTTCCCACCTCAATTAACAACCATGCCACCCCTACAGGTATATCTACAGGCCAGCCTGATCCAGATAATTCCTCTCCTCATTGGGCTCACTTTCCTGGTGATTCTAGGTTGTGGCAACTTGACAATCACAATCATCATACTGTACATGTTAGAAATCCTGTTCTCAAAAGCCGAGGCTTTCCTTTGAGAACATCAAAGCAAGTAGGAAAAAAAATAACTAACAGAAAGCTAACATTTCAACTTATTGTGAACATTTCAGCTTATATTTTCAAAATAATACTGCTGCTATAATACAATAGTTAAAGCTCTGCTTAAGTTGGAAAATCTGAATATGGTGATACTGCAATAAATTATCTTATTCAGTGACATAAATATTGTGAGTGTATTAGCCCAAGAATTTTATCACTTTGAATTTGTCTATGTCTATCTATCCTACCAATAATGTTTCCTACATCTTTACCATTTCAGGTATTATGTTAAGTACACCATCAGTCTATTTGACTTTCACTCAATGGAGTTTTACTCCCACCCCTGTTTTGAGGAACTTTCTCCTCTCAGAGCTAAATCTTCACTCCACAGTAGACATGCTTTACACGGACAGACTGCACTCATAGTCTTTGCATATCTACAAATGTCACTTCCACTGGCCACATTTGTTTTCCTAAAGTAGTATACAGGAAGTTGCAAAGAAGAAGGGGATTGAAATAATCTGCCCAGATTCTTGAATTTACCAACATAGTATGCTCACAGTGGGTACCTAAAACAAGATTGCAAGACAAGAATCTTGAAAGAGCCATCAATCATCTGTATGATTATGAATGAAAAATGGCCAACTATCTCTCACATGTTTTCTTTGTGTTCCCTCAGTTTCCATTTAAATGAGACTGACAATATTATTTAATGGATTGAATGCTATAAGAATCAAGAGAGATTGTTTTTTTAAATTGTCATTAAACTTACTACAATTAAAACTCCTGAGAAAATAAGAAAATCTGCAACTGACATGGGAAAATCTGTGAACTACAGAAATATCATATCCACTGCTATGTGTCATCTGAAAAATATATGAACTTATTTTCGGACATCAAGAGAGAACCTAAATCAAAGGAATTTGAAGGGACTTCATCACCAATCAGAAGCGTTTTCCTATGACAGCAGAGAGAAAGAGAAATAGAGAATTCTGACATTTTAGCTCTTCAGGATAGCAGTCTGTACAGACATGCTCTAAAAAGTAAATAAAATTGATTTAATGTTAGAAAGTAATTAGGATCATCATGAACATACACTACTGGAATGTGGAGAAATCCCCTGAAGGCTGAGTGAGGAAATATATACACTTAGAGAATATGGATATAATTTATATCTCAATATAAATATAGTCTAACTATAGTTATAACTCTTATCCACTGACTAGTATTTGCAAACACTTGTTTACTAACATTTAAGAAATACATTTTACTTCTGGAATAACAATGCTTCTCAAGAATGTAGTTTGAATTGTACAATGACTCTATTGGAATAAAAGGCCAGGAAAAAACTCCACAGACTTATTCTGAGTTGGAAGTGCCATAGCCAGGCAACATTTGACAGGTCTGAAATTCTTCTCCAGTTGATACACCTGTTAATGTCCTCTTATCTCAGTGGCTTTGTGAACTTCAATTTGTCATCAAGAGAGAAAGACTTTTTTTTTAACCAAATAATCTGCAGATCACCTGATGTAACCCAGTAAAGGCAGTCATAGCTCCATTTATCTGCACTCAATGACAAGGTTTAGAAAATAATGGCTTCCATATATTTCCTAAGCTACATCTAGCATTGAACCATCACTGAATCGTTTTTATTAGTCCACAATTTTAAATATGGTTACAGTAACATATTATTGTTTTGTATCCTGCTCTCTGCCCTAGGAATCACACAGTCCTGTTATTTTAATATTGTAGCAGTAGTAAAGGACTTATGGAAATTCTGAAATTCAACCCAGTTTCACCCAAATCATCTGATCCAAGCCATTATAATCATTACCTGTTCCATTGGTTGTTGCTCATTTCCCACTCTTGGATTTTCTCCTCTTATGATTTAACATTCAATATTATATTTTATATATTCTTGTGATTTATGAATTATATTTTTTCATTTTTGTTATAACAAAATCACAGTTGTGACTTCTAATGTAAAGTATGGTATTTGAGTAAACAGAGAAATAGTTTTAAGATTTACTGTTTTTCCACATGAAAGATAATAAAACAATCTGCAATGGGAAGCTTATGGTTCTTCGATCATACTGATTAGAACTTAATCTAAACTTAAACTTTCTCATGCCTTTAGCTAATCATTTATTAACCAATCTAAAAACATGTATTAAGAATAACCTTATTAAAGCTAATATAAGGAGTCTGGAAAAACAAGTTTGAAATATGATGTCATTCTTACATTTACTTAGAATTTATAGGCTGTGGACAATTATATTATGGTACTGAATTCTCATTTAAAACATATCCAATTTGCTGGGTGGTGGTGGCGGTGCATGCCTTTAGTCCCAGCACTTAGGAAGTAGAGGCTGGTGAATCTCTGTGAGTTCAAGGCCAGCCTTGTCTACAGAGTGACTTCCAGGACAGGCCCAAAGCTATACAGAGAAACTCTGTCTTGAAAACACACACACACACACACACACACACACTATATATATATATATCCATCTAACTCATTTGTTCTTTTTGTGCATGTTTCCTGAGTGTTCACACAAGGACTTGAAAAAAAAAGACAACCCCATCTTATTACATAGATACAATTTAGTAGATAAACAATACATATGGATATACTATGCCTGAAGGAAAATTCATTGTGGTAGTAAGAAGGTAGAGAAGGTGGATGAAGAGCACAACTTTGGTGTAGGTGCCACATAAGATGGCCAATGAAAGCTTCACTGAGTAGGTGACTGAGCCTGATTCTTACAGACACCCACAGGAAATAGATTTCATAGTGAAGAAATATAAATGGGGAATTATACATCAAAACAAGATTTTCTATTTTAAAAATGTATATCATATACACAAAACACAGTGAAATCATATAAACCAATACAAAGGACAGGGGATGTGGAAGGGACAGGAGGTAAGGGAATTACAAGAATGAAGTACAATGATGGACTGAAATTTCAGGATTGAACCCATCATTTCCCATGATGACTAAAAATTATTAAAACATACACTATCGGCCGGGCGGTGGTGGCGCATGCCTTTAATCCCAGCACTCGGGAGACAGAGGCAGGCGGATCTCTGTGAGTTCGAGGCCAGCCTGGGCTACCAAGTGAGTTCCAGGAAAGGCACAAAGCTACACAGAGAAACCCTGTCTCGAAAAAAAAAAAAAAAAAAAACATACACTATCTTACTTAGCCATACATTGTGATAATTTCCTAAGATTAGACTAATTTCTCCTGTCCTAAGAACCGAATCTTTTGATTCACATTTAGGTTGATATATAAAAATTGTAAAGAAGTGAAATAAATATAAAACCACCCTACTTAGTACCTGATCTCTGATAGGACGACTTACCATTTGTCAAATAAAGACAAATGAGGGGCTGGAGAAATGGTTTAGCAGTTAAGAGCACTTGCTTTTGCAGAGTACCTATGTTTGATTCCCAGCATCCACACAGCTATTAACAAGTCCCTGTAACTCCAGTTCCTGGGGATCCATGAGCCACTTTTGGTCTCTTAGGGCACTGTATGCACCTGGTCCTCAGATACACATGCAAGTAAAATACTTACATATATGAAATAAAAAATAAACAAAACAATTGAAGAAATAAATGAGTACATTAATATAATTGATGGATGTTAAGATATTCAGAAAAAATGATTTGTTAATAATCATAGAAACATGGGCAGTGATTAACTTTACAGATGAGCAGCTGTATAACCTAGTGATTCCCCTTTGCCATCCACTAGTGTATTGTCAAAGTTCACAGCACACTCCTAAGCTGTTTAAATTTTATGCTACTTGTAATATAAACACTTCTTGAGTTGTTTTAAAGTATGATGATGCCAAGAGTACATAAACAAACTGAAATCTGTCTTGAGAGAATGAGAAGTATTTCTAAGAACACAAATTATAGAAAGAAAAACTGACATCCTAAAATGTATTGTTACTCTATATCCTACGCTAAGTAAATATATACTTTAAAAATGTATATATGACATAGATAATTTCAGGCAAATAAAAGATCAATAGAGTACATTTCTTATAAAGATTTTAAAAGTATTTGTATTTCATACAAACATATATTTTTTTTCACTCAGACTCTAAGGAATTGCTACACATTCTCTTAGTATCTTTTCCAGCTGAGCTAAACTAAAGCAAAGGAAAAGCTAAATGATAGAAGCATTAATGATGGTATTAAGAGGGGTGCTAAACAAAAAATAATCAATAAGTATTTCAGGAACTATAAATGGACATCAAAAAGTAGCTTTCAAATAATTGGATGACTCACACTCAAATTATAAATACAGCTAAGAAATTAACAAGTCACATTAAAAATTTAAAGTACTAAGATAATCATAAAACTAGGACAGGATTTGGTTGATGAGGCCTGTTGGTATTTCTATGATATTTTATAAAACTTTAAAGGAATGAAAAATTAGGATATTATTAAGAAATCAAAATAATTAGTATAAGCTAAATATGCAAAATCATATGGAGAAAGTAAAACAAAGAATCAAAGTAACTGACTTACACATAAGTACATCAATAATCTTATTAAGTATAAATGGCTTAAGGACAAAATGCTGATAAAATTTAATCATAAAGTTATTTAACCATCAAAATATTTTAGAGCTACATTTAGAAATATAATAAGGAGGAGCAATTAAAATAGAAAATAAATTAGAATATAAATACAGATAATACAGAAACAAAAAAAAAGAGGAGGCATGAGTTGAAAAATGAAATATACAATTAAAAATAGCAAGGTACATAGGGAAACAGAATACTATATCTAAAACATATCTGTGCAGATCTGCTACACGTCTGGCTTCATTTCATTTTACATAGAGGATAAACAAGGCAAGCTAGTCCATTTACTAGCATTTGTAGGTCAATCTTCTTTGTAGCATTTTAAAATTATCATTTGTCATTTGTTAAAACTAATTTAAAAAACTTTCCAACAAAGATGAATAGCATATGACTTTATCTCAGAAAAAAAAGTTCTTTAAAATGTGAGAAATAACATTTTTAGCATTCAAGGTTTTATACTAAAGCTCTGTAGTTTGGCCTGAAGACATTTTGATAGATAGCTCAGATCACCTGAAAAGAACAAGGCATCTATTTGGTCTTGTTGAATTCAGTTTCCATTTATTTATTTATTTATTTATTTATTTATTTATTTATTTATTTAACTTTTAGCATTGTTAGTCAATGTAGAACAGAAATAATTGTTGCATCCAGTTTTACAAAAAATGGTACCTAATGTTTTCCCATGTCCTACCTAGTATCAACTTAACCAAAACATCTTGAGATGAACAATGTAAATAAATTCCTTAACTAGCCTCACTGGAGAAGTTTCAGTGGGAGAGAGAAGAAAATCTGAAGGCAAGGCAATGAAAAGTGATTTAATTTATCAGAAAGGCCAAAGAAGATCTCTATAGCCCAAGTACCTAAGAATCACAGAACTCAAGTACCATTAAGTAAATTGGTCATCTCTGGTAATTTATTAATACATTTGAATGTTTGTGTGCATTCAGAAATACATATTGATAATTAATTCTCAAAATAACTGCATTCAGTGGGTCTTTCAGGTTCTGACTAAGCTTTCCATTTTCAGAGGTATTCATTAAAGACAGACATGAAATAGCCAGGCCCACTCTGTGTTTTTGGTTTTTGTTGTTGTTTGTTTTTTTCTTTTTTTTTTTCTTTTGTTTTACATGAAAGGACATGGTGAAAGGAAGATACAGCCTTCATGGCAACATCCTGTAATTAGAGAGTGAGCCCTTAATAAACACTTGCCTGCCAGGCCCTTGGTCTTGGATCTGTGATCTTCCATAACTGTGAGAAATAAACCTCTGTTGCTTAGAATTTGTGTTGTGTCAGTTATTTTGTGATAAAGATTGCAATAACAATGTAGCTGAAGTTTTTTTTTTTTTTTTTTTCCTGTGTCCCACCTGGCCCATGGTCAGGATAAATCTCTTTCACCCTCCAGTCCTGCAGCCACTTGGACCCAAGTAAACACACAGAGGCTTATATTAATTAAAACTGCTCGGCCATTAGCTCAGGCCTACCACTGACCAGCTCTTACATTTAAACTAACCCATAATTCTTATATTTGTTTAGCCACATAGCTTGGTACCTTTTCTAAGTTCTGCCTTCACATCTTGCTTCCTCTGCATCTAGCTGGCACCTCCTGACTCAGCCTTCCTCTTCCCAGAATTGTCCTCTCTGCTTATCCCACCTATACTATACTTCCTGCCTGGCTACTGGCCAATCAGCATTTTTGTTTATCAACCAAATCAGAGCAACACACATTCACAGCATACAGAAAGACTTCCCCAGCATAACAATCTGAGTCTTTGATTCATTAGTGAATACTTCCTTCTTAGTTTTTTTTTTTTTCTTTCTTGATACTGTACATTAAAACACAGGCCTAGGGAAACACCTCAGTTGTGAAGAACATTGACTGCTCTTCCAGAAGCCTTGAGGTCAATTCTTAGCACCCACTTGGTGACTTACAACCATCTGTAATTCTAGTTCCTGTGGATCCATAGCCTATTCTGCCTCAAGTGGTATAGAGACACAAATATAGCTAAACACACATACACACAATAAACTAAATGGAAATAAAATGAAAAAGCCATAGCTACATGTCATCAGACTGTGAATGAAATAAAATAAACTATGTAATATATCACAGAAGTATGTAGACAAGTGGGGGAGTTACAGGGGAGCTAAAAATTCAATTTAATTGGATAGGAAATGTCAACAAACATGATAGGAAGACATGTTAACCATATTCTGTAAAATTATTAGATAGTCTCCACTCATAAAACCAAAGCTGAAACTGAAGAAATTTAATGAAAACAGAGGCATGAAAGGGTGAGTTATTGAAGATGTCTAGAAAGGCTGAATGATGAAGTGGCAGAGCAGGCTCCTCATGTAACTATCCTCATATCACAGCAGAAAATGAAGAGGTTTGGAATTACCAGCATGGGACTAGTAACTGAGATTGTTTACCTAAGTGATTAAGGTGAACATACAATGAATAAATGAAAATAAATGTTAAGCTCAACATTGGTTTGTGAAAAAACTGTGGCTTTAAATCACATCAAAATAAAACAGTTTCTACCATGACTAATTTGACTAGTAATAAAACAATAAATTGAGTTTGAAATAAATAACATCATTTTATTTTTTTAAACAAAACTGTAACTACATGCTTTTATTTACGTGTGTGTGTGTGTGTGTGTGTGTATAGGTATAAGATGCAGTGATAATTAGGTGACAATAAAATAAACAAGTCAAAAAACTATGTTAAAGGTCAGCTGAATGCCAATAGCACAAATACTAAATTAAGCAAAAGAGATAATGAGAGAGTACAATATGATACAATAAGCCTCAAATTGGTAACACAATGTAAAAATTGAAAGGCCTCAGCAATATGAAACTTCTGAAAATATCTTGCATTATATCTTCAGAGTTGATGTCAAGGAATGAAGTCTGGAAGAGATCCATGCCTGTTGTATTTGAGCAATTATATTTTAAATTTAATTATTTTTTGAGAATTTCATAGAGAAATACTACATTTAAATCATTTCCCTCCTTCTCCCACATCAGACTCCTCCTATACTTCCTGAAACCCTTTCAAATTCATGACTAGTTCTTCTTAAGTTATTGTTGATATATGTACATATGTATATATGTGTGTGTAAGAATATATATATATATATATATATATACACACACATATGTATTTAAATAAAGCCTAATCAGTTCATTAGTATTACTCTTGTATGTGTGTTTATGAATGACTGTTTGCAATTGAATAAACTATCAAAAGGCTCATCCTTTAAGAAGACTGATTTTCCCTTTCTCAGCAGCCATTGATTACCCATAGGTCTTGGCCACATAATGAATTCCAGTAACTAGGGTGGATGTTACTTAGGGCATTAAAACATAAAATGTTTGAATAATTTGAAAACATCACTACTTGTGATATTATCAATATGACATGGTGAAAATATAAATTTAATAAGCTGGAATGGAAATAACTTGAAGTTAACCACTGAAATTTATTATGATCTCACAATCAAAACTTTTGGAGCCACAAACTCAGCCTACAGAATGCTTCCGCCTGAGGATTTAGTACTTGCCTAAGGCAATCCTCTGCTACCAATAGCTTGTCGTTTGATTTTTACTGTGAGGTAATTTATACCTATGGTCAGTTATAATAGATATGAAAATTGAAAGAAATCTTGACTCATTTTCAAAATATTTTCTTCAAGTGACAAGCCAATATTGAAAATTTCTCAAATACCTGGAAAGCCACAAATAATCTGAATGGTAAAATTATTAGTTGAATTATTTATTGAAAGCCAAATACCTATTTATTGAGGAATAAGGAACTGGCTTCTGAGATTTGTTTTTCTGGCAGTTGAACATGAACTTTGTAGGATGAACTGAATGACAGAACATGAAAATTATTCAAAGAAGAGGAAGCTTTTCCCATATGAACACTAGTACAACATATGGTATGTTTGAGATAGTTGTACATGTGCGTTTATTTTTACCCATATATTTTTCGAGTAAGCTAAAGAATTCCAAGTTTGGAAAATATCTCTAGATGTTTAGGCCTATTCTTATTTATTTCTACATGAGATGATGTCTTAATAGAAGAAGCTATTTGGGTAAAACGTGGCCATTAAAATTAATCAACCTCTTTGAGAAATGTGAAGTTAAGAATAGCCTAGTTGTTGCCTATTTTTAGTATCATATACACTAAAGAACATGAAAATGAAACAATAGTTCTTTATTATAGGTATCCATCTAAATCTATGATACGAGACAGTGATCCATCATTGTTTCCTTACTGGGATGGGAGTGATTGCCTCCAAGGGACACTTGACAGTATCCACAGTCAGCCTGCTAGTGGAGACTAAGGAGTGGGTTATTGTGGAGAATACCCTGATCTATGTAACTTTTCATTGCATAAAAAAGTAGCCTTTCTACCATGCATTACCAAAAGTCACTATATATTATAAAATAGTAATTAGCACCATTTTAAGTGCGTGATTAGACAAAATTCTTCTACATCTTGTGAAGGAAAATAACGATCATCTGTCCACCACAAACTATGAGGAACAGACTGACAAACAACTTCTGTGTGCAAATAAATGTCATCATGGGTGAACTAACCAAATTAAGCCAGGATACACTGAACATATGGGTATATTAAAAAACACAACAAAACAAAAAAAAAACTTTAGGAAAAATATATGCCTGTGAATTTACTGAAAACATCAGACTAACAAGTGATGTAATCCTTCACCAGGCCCATATAATGAGAGAGACATCTACCACTTGGGTACAGTGGCTCCACCAACTATTAATGTATCATCAGACCATCTTTTGCAGGTAATGAGATTGACAGGTAAGGAACTCCAGATTCTGTCAGCCCCTATGCTTGAAGTTGCCCTCCTAGATTGCCATTCTAGAGTCTGACGTGTAATTTGAATCAGCTCTTCTTCCAGGAAGCAGATTTCTGAATATGTTCCTTAGTGTCTAACTAACTGGCAACTCTCTTTACATCCCAATCAGCTCACTGCTCTCCCCTTTACTAAGACCTTTTCACTCCTTCATAACCATTAATTATGATGTGTACATATATTCAAATATGCAATTTGTGAGAAATATAACATAGAATCTACTGTAGTTAGGGTTTCTATGGCTGTGACAAACACCATAACCAAAAGCAATTTGGGGAAGAAAGGGTTTAAATTCATCACACAAATCTCAGATGACACTCACTAAGGGATTTCAGAGAAGTAACTCAAGGCAGAACCCTGGAGGTAGAAATTGAATCAGAGGCAGTAGCGGAATGCTGCTTACTGGCTTGCACACCCCTAGCTTCTTCATTTTGTTTTCTTATGCACACCCAGGACCACCTGTCCGGGACTACTTTCCCACTCACAATGGACATAGACCTCCTACATCAGTTATCAATAATAATAATAAAAATGCCCCACAGACTTGCTTACAGGGTAGTCTATGGAGGCATTTTCTCAAATGAGGTTTCTCCTCTCTGATATACCTAATTTCTCTTAAGTTTTAAAAAATCAATTAGCCAGCACAGAACTTAAGAATTAATAGTAATAAAATTTGGAATATAAGAACCTGGGATGCAAAAGTTCAAGTCTACCGAGTGTAATCATTACTTTTTGGAAAATTAAAGCCAACAAACTGAACATAGTTTGTAAATTCATTATTATTCAATAAATACTGACATTGTAAAAAGACAACCATAGCCATACATTGTTGTTCTGTGCCTGACATAAGTTGCTTTTGAGAGACATGCAACTGGCATAAAAATCTAGTGAGGATAATTCAGTAATATACTGTTTTAATAAAATTATTGTCAATCCTAAAACTACTAATTTGCAAGTTTGTTGAAGTTGTAATCATTAAGTGTTACAGTTAACAGGAAAAATCAGAACAGAAAAATATTGGAAAGAAAATGTACACATAAAATAAAGTGATTGAAAAGATTATACAAAGATCCCAAACTCACTGTCTTCACATAGCTGAAGCCAAGTGCCTTAGTTAGCATTTACTATGGCTTTGAAAAGACACCATGACCATGGCAACTCTTCAAAAGAAAACATTTAATTGAGATGATGGCTTACAGTTTCAGAGGTTCAGTCCATTATCATCATGATGAAGTGTTGTGGAATAATGCTTTTATACACTGGCTTAATAAAATGTTGATTGGCGAGTAGCCAGGCAGGAAGTATAGGCAGGAAAAACAGACAAGGAGAATTTTGGGAAGAGGAAAGCTGAGTCAGGAGATGCCAGCCCACCATCCAGGGAGCTGCATGTAAGGATACACAGGTAAAGCCACAGAACACATGGTAACATAAAGATTAACAGAAATGGGCTGAGTTTAAGTGTAAGAGCTAGTCAATAGTTAGCCTGAGCTAATGGCCAAGCAGTTATAAATAATATTAAGCCTCTGTGTGATTATTTTTTAAGCAGGCCACAGAACTGCAGGGCCCAGGCAGGACTGAAGAAACTTCAAGCTACAATGGAGAGCATGGTGGTGTGCAGACAGATGTGGTACTAGCTATATCTTGACCAGAAGGCAGCAAGAAGTCAACTATCACACCAAGGAAAGCTTGAGAAAAAGAAACCTCAAAGCCTTCTCCTACAGTGAGACACTTCCTCCAATAAGACCATTCTTGTTGAGAGATTTTACTCTTTTTTTTTGGTGGGGGGGGGGGGCTCCCACCCAGCTACCAAATAAATTCACACATGGAGGCTTATTCTTAATTATGAATGCCCAGCCTTAGCTTGGCTTTGTTTCCAGACAGCTTTTCTTAACTTAACTTATCCTGACTACCTTTTGCCTCTGGGCTTTTCCCATTCTCTTACTTCTGTAAATCTTACTCTTACTCCATGTCTTGCAGTGTAGCTAGGTGACTGGCCCCTGGAGTGCTCCTCCTCCTCTGTCTGCTAGATCTTAGACCTCTCCTCCCAGTTTTCTCCTACATATACTCTCTGCACGCCAGCCCCACCTATCCTTTCTCCTGCGTTGCTAATGACCAGTTCTTTATTAGACCATCAGGTGTTTTAGACAAGCACAGTAACACAGCTTCATAAAGTATTGATTCCCCAGGGTCCAAGGAGGCTTTGCTATGTCCAGCATGGGATATCAGGGGAAAAAATCTACATACACTATATTCTTATGTCTGTTGACTTTATTCCTCTAAGACAAAATTCTATCAGTTCAGCTATAGCTCCACCAGGCATTCAAGGCAGGAACAACTCTAGACCTACCAAGCTCTATATCAGTCTACTCTATTCCTCTGGGATGAAATCCTGTCTCCATAACCACAGTTCGGTCCAGTTCCCAGCTCATAGTCCTGCTAACTACTAACTCCTATGCTTTCAGCCTCATCTTCATCTTCTGTATCCTCTTTCTCCATCTCTATTGCTCTCTACTCCTGGCATTCAGAAAACTCTCCTGGAGATCTGCTTACCCTCTATGGAACCTCTGTCATCCTCTCTCTCTCTGTCTCTCTCTCTGTCTCTCTCTCTGTCTCTGTCTCTCTCTCTCTCTCTCTCTCTCTCTCTCTCTCTCTCTCTCTCTCTCTCCATGCTGTTTTGTCTTTGTCTACAGAAAATGCCTGTCTTTTCTTTCCCTGGGCATGTGGTTCCCTGCCTCCTCAGGAAGTTGTTTTATCTCTCACCTTGATATGTAAAAAGCTCTTTTGTTTTCGGTCAAAATGCTCTGGAGAACCACTAGGCTTCCTCAAGACCAAGGGATGGTCTGAGCTTCATTAACACAGGAAACAAAGCTAGGCATCTCCCCCAGCTTGTCTCCTAAACTCAGCAGGGCAGTTAGTAACTTAGTAGGTTCAGCAGCTCTGGGGAGCTGAACTGTTTACCAATAGGTCTGGGCACACAAGAATTTCATAGCAGAAGACAGCTGAAATATTAGAGGCTGGGTAACACCAAATACTCTTAATAAATGGCTTTGTCTTTTGACAGACCCTTGGCCTGTCAAAGTTCAGCCTTAATACACAGCTGAATTTCTATGATATATTCTTGCAGCGCATAAGAATATCCACAAAGATGCCCCCACAATAGACTGCTGGCAATGGTTGAGAAACAGCCCAAACTGACCTACTCCGGTGATAGGATGGCCAAACACCCTAATTGTCGTGCTAGAAACCCCATCCAATGACTGAGGGAACTGGATGCAGATATCCACGGTCAGGCCCCAGGTGGAGTTCCGGGAGTCCAATTGGCGAGAAGTGGGAGGGTTTATGTGAGCAAGAGTTGTTGGGACCAGGGATGGATGGAATACAGGGACAAGTGGCCAAACGAATGGAAACACATGAACTGTGAACCAATGGCTGAGGGGCCCCCAACTGGATCAGGCCCTCTGAATGGGTGAGACAGTTGATTGGCTTGATCTGTTTGGGAGGCATCCAGGCAGTTGGACCGGGTCCTGTGCTCAGTGCATGAATTGGCTGTTTGAAACATGGGGCTTAGCAGAGAAGCTTGGCTCAGCCTGGGAGGAGGGGACAAGACCTGCCTGGACTGAGTTCACCAGGTTGATCTCAATCCTCGGGGGAGTCTTTGCCCTGGAGGAGATGGAAATGGGGGGTGGGCTGTGGGGAGGGGGGCGGGGCGGGAGGGGGGAGAATGGGGGAATCCATGGCTGATATGTAAAGTTGAATTATATTGTAAAATAAAGTAAAATAAATTAAAAAAAGAATAGAGTTAAACAAGAATAGAGTTAAACAAATGCAACATGAACAAAAGTAACAAACCTTAAAATATTCTACTACAGACCACACCTACTCCAACAAGGCCACACCTCCTAATAGCACCACTCCCTTTGGGTGTCATTTTCTTTCAAACCACCAAATTCCACTCCCTGCCCCCCAAAGGTTTACAGAAATATCATAATACAAAAATGCATTCAATACAACTCATCTCTGTGCTCTCAGGAAAAACTTCCTAGAAGATTTCACCTCTGTGATGCTGGTCTCTTCTTAATCACTGCTGGTTTCTTAGCTCTAGCTGACCAGCATCAAGTATCCCAGGAAAGCAAAATTTTGCTTTAGTAGTTCTGGTATCTTGTTAATCACAGCTGATCCTTCAGCCCCAGCTCACCAGATGGACAGTATCTTAACTCCTTTCTTCTATCCATAACTTTAATGCCAGAACCACATAGTCAAAATTGCCAAGTTTTGCTGCTTGACAGAGATAAAACATGCACCCCTTGCTTAATTACATCTTCACCAGCTTTCTGTCTTTCACTGCTTAAGATTACCTGTCCTGAAACTTGTTCTGTAGACCAGGCTGGCCTTTAACTCAGAGATCTGCGTGTCTCTGCCTGTGTCTGCTGTGGTAGTGCTAGGATTAAAGGCATGTGCCACCATCACCTGAGGTCACTTTATACTCTTTGCTCTTTGTGGGGCCCACCATCCAGCTCCCAAATAAACCACACAGAGTCTTATTCTTTCTTATGAATGTCTGGTGTTAGCTTGGCTTGTTTCTAGCCAGTTTTTCTTAAATTATCCTGTCTATTTTTTGCCTCTGGGCTTTTATCTTTCTCCATTTTGTATACTTTACTTCTTTCTCTGTGGCTTGCCGTGTAGCTGGGTGGCTGGTTGACTGGCTCCTGGAGTCCTCCTCCTCCTTTTCATGCTCCTTCATCTTTTCTTGCTTTTTGATACTCAGATTTCTCCTCCCATTTATTCTCTCTGCCTGCTGGCCCTGACTATTCTTTCCTGCCAAGATATTGACTGTTCAGCTCTTTATTAGACCGATCAGGTGTTTAGCAGGCAAAGTAACAAAGCTTCATAGAGTTAAACAAATGAAACATGAAAGAATGCAACACATCTTTGCATCATTAAACAAATGTCCCACAGCATAAACAAATGTAACACATCTTAAAATAATATTCCACAATGGGTCACCATTCCCTTTATTTCATTTCCTAATCAGTTTTTCTCCTTGAACAGAGGATTTAGCTCCATTCCACTTTCAATAGTCTATACTAGGCTGTTTTGAAATTTCTTCTGCCAATAGAATTAATCTAAAACCCTTCACTTTAGCCTCAGGCAGACTCTTAGAACAAGGGCAAAAGGCAGCCACTTCCTTCATCAAAATATCACAAGAACAATTTTTAGGCCACACACTAAAATTCTTCTCTGAACCCTCTTGGTAGAGCTCCCAACTTTTCTAATCATTCTCAGCACCATTGTCTTCCATGTTCCTACTAGTATGTCCTATTAACCAGTGCCTAAAGCATGCCACTGCTTTCTTAACTCAAAGTACTGAAGTCCATATTACTCCAAACAAAGGCATGGTCAGGCTTATCACAGCAATACTCCCTGTCCCTGGTACCAACTTCCGCCTTAGTTAGGGTTTACTATTGCTGACAAGAGACACCATGACCATGGCAACTCTTTTTTTTTAAAGATTTATTTATTATGTACACAGAAGAGGGTGCCAGATCTCATTACAGATGGTTGTGAGCCACCACGTGGGTGCTGGGAATTGAACTCAGGACCTCTGGAAGAGCAGTCGGTGCTCTTAACCTCTGAGCCATCTTTCCAGCCCCCGACCATGGCAACTCTTACAAAGAAAACATTTAATTGAAGTGATGACTTAGAGTTTCAGAGGTTTAGTTCATTACCATCATAATGGAGAGCATCATGGTGTGCAGGCAGATGTGGTACTAGCTACATCTTGACTAAAAGGCAGCCGGAAGTTGACTGAGTATCACACTGAGGGAAGCTGGAGCAAAAGAGACTTCAAAGCCCACCCCCACAACGACTGACAGACTTCTTCCAATAAGACCACACCTACTCCAACAATGTCACACCTCCTAATAGTGTTACTCTCTTTGGAGGCCATTTTCTTTCAAACCACCAAGACTAGGAAATCTGTTCTTCCTCTCTTTCTTTGTTTCTTTGTTTCTTTGTTTCTTTGTTTCTTTGTTTCTTTGTTTCTTTCTTTCTTTCTTTCTTTCTTTCTTTCTTTCTTTCTTTCTTCTTTCCTTCCTTCCTTCCTTCCTTCCTTCCTTCCTTCCTTCCTTCCTTCCTTCCTTCCTTTCTTTCTTTCTTTCTTTCTTTCTTTCTTTCTTTCTTTCTTTCTTTCTTTCTTTCTTTCTTTCTTTCTTTCTTTCTTTCTTTCTCCCTCCCTCCCTT
>CABHPQ010147413.1:0-19413 GCA_902168405.1 Peromyscus aztecus
ACATACAGAACAGTTATTGAATCTTTCTGGCAACACAAAAGTATTTTGCCTCTGTAAGAACCTAGGCACAAATCCTAGGCCTTTCAGATCTCTGCCGTTAATCCTAGTTCCAGTCTGTAAATGACAGTAAGAATGGTTGTTTTGTTTTGAAACAAGATCTTAGGTAGCTCAATATAGCTTTGAACTCTCAAAGTCTGGGTTTGAACTTGAACTCCTGATCCTCCTTCCTTCACCTCCCAAGTGCAGGGTTTACAGTCATGCACCACCACGCTAGATTGGTTGTATTTTTTAGTTATAGTTTTTGTTTTTAATTTGATGGCAGACAGAATAAATAACACAGCACCACCCGGCTAAGTATGTGGGAACAATTGGCTTCCACGCTGAACATGACAGGACAACTCTCCATGAATCCGCTTTGCCTATGTAGTAATAGTTGTTGCTGCCTGCTCTTTCAGAACCATACCCTTCACCCCAAATTGTGGTGACTGGCCAGCTGAGGCAGCTGCATGTGGAAATGAACAGAGGTGTGGCTGCTGTTCTAGCCTTGAGATCACTGCTTCCTGGACAGCCCTACTTGGATGTCATTCGGCAGCTATGAATTGAGTGTGTGAGGATGACCACAGCCGTCCACCCACAGCTGTCCACCCTGGAAAGGGCAGGACACGGATGACAAACATCCTTATCTTAGTTGCGGAGCTACACCAAGCAGCCGGGACTGGGTTGACCCCTGGGTCTCCCAGCAAGGCTTCCCCAGACCCTGGAGACACAGAAAGCCCTTCACTGTCTCCCTGTACAAACTCCCGTGTTTATTTTTACTTTGGTACACAGTCTGCCAATAAAAGCAACAATCAATACCAGCAGCAAAAAGCCTAAACAGAAGGGAACACTCATGCCATGTTGTGGGGGAGGCTTGGTAGCAGAAGCTGAACTAGATGCTCTGGCATCAAGGGTGGGGTTTCTGTAAACAACCCACTGGAGGAAGTGCCTTGTGCCTCACCTCACACACACAGTGTGTCCAGAAGACTAGGGTTTTAGTGAACAGTAGCCTCAGGTTGGGCACTGGCCAAAACTTCCTGTCCCCTCTTTGTCTCCCCCAACACGGAAGAGCCACCTGCATTGTCTGAAAGCAACCCCAGGTCCCTAAAAAACTTCTCCCAGACTTCCTCATCACCCCAGTTATCCATGGCCCCCCCACCTGCCCTTTCTGTCCTTACAAACTTTCCCATTCTGTTATCGACCAATTGGCTATTTTTATTTTGCCCTTTTGGGACTGTAGGTAGACACTTGCTGTAAGTAACAGAAGCCAACAGAGGGAAAGAAAAGGCAGCACTTGGGTTAAAAGTAGATGTAAAGAAGCAGGAGGGGGAAAAAAAAAAAGCAAGATAGGAACAATGGTGAGGGTCTGCTAAGAAACACACTGCCTGTTAAAGTCAGGTTAATTCACAATTGGATTCCCATAGTGATTAGGGGAGCACGAGTAGATACCATGAACTAAGGAAATGAAATTTGGAGTAGTGGTGGTGCATGCCTTTAATCCCAGCACTCGGGAGGCAAAGACAGGCGGATCTCTGAGTTGGATGCTAGCCTGGTCTATAGAGCGAGTACCAGAACATTCACAGCTACACAAAGAAACCTTGCCTCAAAATACCAATAATAATAATAATAATAATAATAATAATAATAACCGAGCCTTACACGTGCTGGGATTAAAGGTCAAACACATAAATTAAATAAATCTAAAAAGAAATGAAATTCCTCTTTGATCTAGCAGAGCAAACAGGACTTGCTCTATAAAAAATGAATGAGCGACGGGACCTGGGGAGACGGCTCAGTTATTAAAATGCTTGCCACGTTAAGCATGAGGACCTGAGTTTGCTCTTCAGCACTCATGTAAAAAAAGGTGTGTGTAACAGCGCATGTCTATGATCCCAGCTCTGGGAGACAAGACTGGAGGATCCCTGGGGCTTGTTGCCAGCCAGTCTGGCCACATCAGTGAGCTCCAGAGTAAGTGAGAGACCCTATCTCAACAAAATAAGGTAGATGGTAGTGGAAGAATGTACCTGACCTTGACCTCTCAACTCCATGTACACAACATGCACACACACACACACACACACACACACACACATTAAATAAATAAATAAACAAATAAATAAATGGTGATATAGGAGATGTCAGAGGAGGTCACGCTTGTGATTCAGTGTTGGTGGCTGTCAGCTTGCACCTCTAGGTAGGGCATCTGCCATACTTTCTTATAGAGTAATATAGAAAAGAATCTATGGCGTATAGCATCAGGAAAACAGAGATTTCTCAAATGAAGAATCTCAAATGGCTGAAAGACATTTAAAGAAATGCTCAACCTCCTTAGTCATCAGAGAAATGCAAATCAAAACGACTCTGAAATACCACCTTACACCTGTCAGAATGGCTATGATCAAAAACACTAATGACAGTCTATGTTGGAGAGGATGCGGAGCAAAGGGAACACTCCTCCACTGTTGGTGGGAGTGCAAACTTGTACAACCACTGTGGAAATCAGTATGGCAGTTTCTCAGAAAATTGGGAATGGATCTACCTCAAGACCCAGCCATACCACTCTTGGGCATATACCCAAGAAATGCTCAGTCATACCACAAAGATACATACATGCTCAACTATGTTCATAGCAGCACTATTTGTAATAGCCAGAACCTGGAAACAACCTAGATGCCCGTCAACTGAAGAATGGATAAAGAAAATGTGGTACATATACACAATGGAGTACTACTCAGCAGAGAAAAACAATGACATCCTGAAATTTGCAGGCAAATGGATGGAACTAGAAAATATCATCCCGAGTGAGGTAACCCGGACTCAGAAGGACAAACATGGTATGTACCCACTCATAAGTGGATACTAGATATAAAGCAAAGAACAATCAGACTGCAACCCACATAACCAGGGAGGCTATATAGCAGGGGGGAGCCTAGGATGACTGTGACTTATAATAAGTTTTGGTTTTACTCAATCACTCGGCAAGCCTCAGTGAAACATTTCACTATTAGGATAAGAAATGGTACTGTATCAAGCTGATAATAGAAAAATAAACAAATAAAATGAAAAAACAACAACAACAAAGCATATAGTATCAGGAAACCTGGATGGATGGATGGCTCACAGCAACTAGGCTGTGAGAATGGAGAAACTTCTCTCTTTGGGGACAGAGAAAGGCTCCTGTCTCTCTGCCTCAGGGTGGCAAATCCTTACTCATCTAACTTGTCTCCTTTTGCAAGTAAGGAGTTTGAGTGAAGGTCCTCCTTAGGCGACGAGCATTTCAAATGACTCCATTCCTGAGCTCTTTGGACCTGAATGGTCTTTTCTGAGGGTTGAGCCTATGGCAGGATGTCTATCTCTCCCATAGCGGCAGTCGCTTCTTCGTAGTCCTAGGTAATGAAGCTACCTTAAGGGGTATCACTCCTTTTCTTGTTCCTGACATCACACTAATGCTGGGGCTTGAATGGTGAAGGACTCTCAATTAGTGAACCAGGATCTAACCCTTCCAAGCTGGATTCTTAGTCTCTTTACCTTCTAGGTTCCCAAGATGGAGGAAATGTGGGGGGAAAAAAAAACTCGAAACAAAACAAAAAAAACCCCACAAACTACCTTCCTGCTAATGATGCCCAGAGTCTACAGCCTGCCCTAAACCCACACTGGAAGTCAGTTGGGGTATGTCATGGACCCTGGAGTGGAAAGCCTGTTTGGGAACATTAGGGCATTTATCAGGGGACGGTGCAAGCCATCATCAGTATGTATAGTAGCCTGTGCCCAAGTGCCCCCATAAGCCTACATGTGTCCTTGTTATTTGTAGGACATGTCCAAGCCATTGTATTGTCTCAGGAGGGAAGGGACCTTTCTCCCTGTACAGGGGGACAAAATGAGCTGAAAATTAGTGCAAATCCCAACTCAAATCATCCCAGCAAGAGAGGGCATGGGGACCTGGGTATAGAGAGTGTCATGTTTTCTGACTTCACTGAGTCAGAGAATAAAGTGAAAACATCAGGTTAGAGGGTCAGACCAATGAAAGGATGTGCCTCAGGCAGGAATGCCAAGCCACAAAGCAGAGGAACAGTTGGTATTAACTGGGTAAGTAGGTTTCAAAGGTCCCTTGGGCACCTGCCATGGTATTCTCCTTGGGGGCAGAACCACAGGAGGCTGGATGTCCCGGTGTTGGGGGTCAGAGTTCTTCAGGCACACTAGGGGTTGGTTCAGCTGCTGACTGCCCATGAGGCCTGGAGTTCTGGAGCATTCTTTGAGTGCTGTATGATGATACATGGTAAGGTCTTCACAGGTTATAGCAAGAATTCAATAGATGTGCTTATACAGTGGTCATGATATAAATGATGTAGCCAGGATTTTTACATAGGTCACACCCCCGTCCCTTGCTTTGAAAAAAATTTCATACATACAGTCAATGCGTTTTAATCATATCTACTCCCCTTTTCAACACCCCCTGGACCTCCAACCCACAGTATGTCTCCCTCCAACCTCACGTCCCACCCCCTTTCTAACAAGCCACTGAGTCAGATTCGTGCTACCCATATGGGCTGGAACATGGGCAGCCTACCAGTGGCTACACTCACGAAGAGAACTTACCCTCCCTCCCCCACCAGCTCTTAACTGCCGATAGTGTCTCAGCTAGGGGCGGAGGATTTCAGGAATACCTCCCCATCCATTCCGAAAATTTGACTGGCCTGATCTCGTGCGGTAACCACGACTGTTACTAGCTCTTCGGGGTGGTGACCACATCATGTCCAGAAGATAGCGTTTCACGGCTCTGCTCTCCACCTTCGTGCTTTTACAGCCTCCTCCACCACCACCACCGTTCCCCCGCCCTCCCCCCAGTCTCCTAAAATATTCCCTGAGCCTTAGTGATGCAGATGGTGGAGGGAGCTATTAGTATAGATGTCCCATCTAGGGCTGAGCACTCAGAGTCGCTCACTCATTCTCAGCACTTCGACTACTTCTGCGTCCCCTTGCAAGAAGACGCTTCACTGACCAAAGGAGAGAACAGCACAAATCTATGGGTATACACATAAATATTTAAAACGCAGTTTGGCAACATGGTCATTTAGCAAAACAATAATAGTAGGTTCCTCCCTCGCTGCCCTCCTTCTTTTTTTAATCACTGTGTGTCCCCATCTACCCCTGGCCACACAGTCTTGTTCTTCTCTTCCCTTTTCTCCAGAGGAATATCTGTAGAGAATGGTGGGGCAGGAGGGAGACGCTGAGAGTAAGGTCACATAGGATCAAACAAGATCACATCTGGGCCGGGAGGTGGTGGTGCGCACCTTTAATCCCAGCACTCAAAAGGCAGAGCCAGGAGGATCTCTGTGAGTTCGAGACCAGCCTGGTCTACAGAGCGAGATCCAGGACAGGCACCAAAACCACACGGAGAAACTCTGTATCGAAAAACCAAAAAAAAAAAAAAAAAAAAAAAAATCACATCTGGACACTTTAGCCTCTGTGGGGAAGGAAGCAAGGAAGCCGGGGTGGCAGTGATGCTGGGTAGAGGGGAGCTGGAGGCAGGTCTTCAAAAGGGTCAGAACCTGGAAGTCAATGCAAATCAGGGAGAGAGAAGCCTAGAGTTCAGCATCCAGGAGCCCCCAAGCCCTGTTTGTCCAGAGCCCCTGTGAAGAGCACCAGGTCACATGGATCTCAGGGTCTCTGTAGACCCCAGGACTCACCCTTCCCTTCCCTCTGCTGCCCACTGCCACCTCCACACTGGAACATCCACTGTCCCCAAGTCTGGTTATCCCAGCAAGACTTTTCTTCTGCTTCCGAAAACACACAAAGATTCTCTGTCCGTCTGTCTCTATCTCTTTTGATTCTTTGGTGTAAGGATCAAACCTAAGGTTTTTTTCTTGAGTAGCAGGTAAGTGTTCTAGCCTTGAGCTACATCTCTAGTTCTTTATATAGTCTTGAAACAAGTCCTTGGTTCTAAGATTGTGATTAACATCTATTGTCTTCCGTTCAATGGGTTGTCTTTTTATTTGTTTGTGGCAGACTCACCCAGGCTGGCCTTGAACTCAATATCCTTGGCTATCAAGCTCTTGAGTGCTGGCATTACAGGCAAGTGCCACCACATCCACCTCTTCAAGGTGCTTTGTTATGCGGTGCTGGAGAGAGAACTCAGGGCCTCACACATGTAAAGAAATGCTCAACCACTGAGCTACACCCCCAGCCCTGACCTTTTTGTGTTGTAAGGGATTAACCAGTGATCACTAGAGAAAACGAAAGACTGAGATAACAAACGTGGAATATTTACAAAGGATTAAAAGCGAAGTGCTTGGGATCACTGGCCCTTAGCACCTGACCAGGGTCTGACCCTTGTGTGGATTTGAAGCTGATCAACGGGTAGACTCATTCCTGGCCTTGGCAAGTCTGACTTCCTCAAGCTTCTTATCCTAAATAATTAACAGATAGAGGCAGCCTTGCCTGAAAAGAATAAGAGAAACTACAAAGGACAGCATGTTGTAGGTCATCAGTAATCCGTCCTTAGGTTTACAGGAAGCTGAAAGCCCTGGTGCCCCTGGATTCTGGACCCTAGAAAAACACAGAACCCCTGTAAGGCAGCAGGTGATGTAGTTCGGATGGTGGATTGCTTTGCCTAGCATATGCCAGACCCTGTTCAATATGATGTTCAATCTACAGCATGGAGAAAAGGAGAGAAGAATATCAAGAGAATTATTATAAGGATTAATGACCATTCCAGTGCCCACCTGGCTTTGGCTAAAATTAATTTCAAAGAAATTCCACAGAAGCTCCCACTTGTGCAACCCTTGGTGAGACAGAGGCAATGTCTTTCAAACCCAGAGCTCACCAATATGGCCAGTCCTGCCAGCCGGCTTCTTCTAAGAACTCCCTGCTTCTGTCTTTTGAGGCTGGGATCATCACACATATGGGGCGTCTACCATTTCCATGAGCCATCTCCTCAGCTTTTAAAAATATTGTTAAGCCAGGCATGGTGGTGCACGCCTTTAATCCCAGTACTCAGGAGGTAGGGGCAGGTGGATCTCTACAAGTCTGAGGCCAGCCTGGTCCACAAAGCGAGTTCCAGGTCAGCCAGGGCTACAGAGAGAGAAACCCTGTCTCAAAAACAAAATAAAAAGAGGCAGGAAGAACAGTGTCAGGGACTAGGGTAGAAGAAGAGGAAGCATTTAGCCAGCGGCTTTAGATACAAAACTACAAGTCTGTTTCCTGACGCTATTTTTAACTCCTTGTGCGCTCTCTCTCTCTCTCTCTCTCTCTCTCTCTCTCTCTCTCTGTGTGTGTGTGTACCAGAGTCCAGGAAAGCTAGAGGCATCTGATCCCCTAGAGCTGGAGGAGCTGGAGGAGCTGGAGTTAGAGGCAGTTGTGAGCCACAGGATGTGGTACTGGACCCAACTCAGCTGTATGTGCTCTGAGCCCCTGAGCCCTCTCTCCAGCCCCTGTGTTGTATTTTATTTTTTAAGATTTATTTAATTTTATGTGTATGTTTTTTTTTCTGCATGTATGTATGTGCACCACGTTGTGCCTGGTGCCCATGGAGGTAAGAGGAGGGTTTTAGAACCCTTGAAACTGGAATTATAAATGGTTGGGAGTCACTATGTGGATGCTGGGGACTGAACTCAGATCCTCTCTGCAAGAGCCCTTAACCATTGAGCTTTCTCTCTGGCCCAGGTTTTTTATTTCCTAAGAGAGAGAGAAAAAAAAAGTCTGATCTTGACCCAGTCAAATTTATTTATTTATTTATTTATTTATTTATTTATTTATATATTTATTTATTTATTTGAGATAGTTTCTCTGTGTAGCCCTGAGTAGTGCTGTGTAGTGCTGTCCTGGAACTCACTCTATAGACCAGGCTGGCCTCGAACTCAGAGATCCATTTGCCTCTGTCTCCCAAGTGCTAGAATTAAAGATGTGTGCCACCACCACCCAGCTTAAATTGATTTTTTTTTTTTTTTTTTTTCTGAGACAGGGTTTCTCTGTGTAGCTTTGCGCCTTTCCTGGAACTCACTCTGTAGCCCAGGCTGGCCCCGAATTCACAGAGATCTGCCTGGCTCTGCCTCCCGAGTGATGGGATTAAAGGCGTGCGCTACCCCCGCCTGGCTTAAATTGATTTCTTGACCAATCCACAGCAAGAATAATACAGGTCTCGTGTGTTGCTATACGCATCCTACTGGAACTGCTCTTGGAGGAGGCTTAGAATGTTCTCTTTGACAGTGCTCTGTCATTGGTGTTCACATTGATGGTGTGCTGGTTAGTTTAATGTCAACTTGACACAAGGGAGAGTCGTCTGAAAGGAGGGAGCCTCAACTGAGAAAATGCCCCATAAAACCTCACTGTAGGGCATTTTCTTAATTAGTGATTGATGGGGGAGGGTCCTACCACCCCACTCATTGTGGGTGGTACCATCCCTGGGCTGGTGGTCCTGAGTTCTATAAGAAAGACGACTGAGCAAGCCAGGGGGAACAAGCCAGTAAGCAGCACCCCTCCATGGCCTCTGCATCAGCTTCTACCTCCAGGTTCCTGCCCTGTGTGAGTTCCTGTCCTGACTTCCTTTGATGATGATCTATGATGTAGAAGCATAAACTGAATAAACCCTTTCCTCCCCAGGTTGCTTTGGTCATGGTGTTTCATCACAGCAATAGTAACCCTAAGACACATGGTGACTTGACAATGTGGCAATCAATCACCTTGGGCAAATCAATGAGGCAAGTTCTGATTGTGTTCCTGCCCCACCCAGAAATCAGGATAAGAGATCTTCATTCCCAGGTGTCCAGATTTCCTTAGGTTTAGCTGAACAATTGCCACCACACAAGCTCCTTGGAGAGCCTGCAGTGTGTGTTGCTGGGCCTCGGGACCTTTTACACAAGAGGACTGAATCAGATGCAGGCTCTGTCCTCATTTAAATTCTTGGCTGAACAGTCCTTCCTGGGGCTAGAGTTTGGGTGTGTCCCCTGGAATTCATGTGTTGGAAATTCAGCCCCCAAAGTCATATGTTGATGGTATCTGGAAGTAGAGACTTTGAGAAAGAATTAGGATGGGGCAAGGTCACTAGAATGAGGGCGGTAGTGACTCTGGAAGAGGAAGAGAGGACCTGGCATGCTTTCAGTCTCTCCATGGCATGGCTTCTGCCATGTTAGGACATAGACAAAGGTTCTCACTGGCTGCTCACACTCCAGAGCCATGAGTCCAGTGAACTTCTGTTCTTTATAAGTTAACTGGCCTCAGGGATTTTGCTCTAAGAACAAATGAACAAAGATATTAGTCACCCAAAGGGGAAAAAAAACCCAACTGTTTCCAATACATCAAGGAAAAGGCTAGCTTGGCTTGAATGGTAATGGATACTTTGATCTGTTCTAGGGCCTGTCCTCTCCAAGGTTCACTCCACTCCTGTCCTTGGAGATGGGCACTTTTTCATCTTCTGTGGTGTGTTTTCTTAAAAAAAAAAAACTTTTTTTAGATTTTATTTTTATTTTATGACTATGAAAGTTTGCCTAAATATATGTCTGTGTACCTTGTGTGTTTAGGGTCCTTGAGAGAGAAGAAGAGGGTATCAGGTCCCCTGGGACTGGAGTTACAGACTGTGAGCTTCCCTGTGGGTACTGAGAATCAATTGATAGATTAAAAACAAATCTATTGAAAAAATTTTTTGTATTTGTTTATTTTAGTGTGTGTATGTGTGTGTGTACACTGCTGTACATGTTTGGAGATCAGAGGACAACTTTTTCCAGAGTTAGTTTTCTCCTTCTGCTATGTGGGCACTGGGGCTTGAACTCAGGTCCTTAGGCTTGGCAGCAAGCACCTTTACCCACTTAGTCATCTCTACACCCCCCCCCCTTTTTTTTTTTCAAGACAGGGTCTCTCTGTGTAGTTTTGGAGCCTGTCCTGAATCTCGATCTGTAGACCAGGCTGGCCTCGAACTCACAGAGATCCGCCTGGCTCTGCCTCCCGAGTGCTGGGATTAAAAGCATGCACCACCACCGCCTGGCTTTTTATAGTAATGAAAAATTAAGAAAACTAGTCATTATTATTTGTTTCTTTTCTCTGTTTCTTATTCCATGTCCAGCCCCATTGGCAGCACAAATCCTTGATCACTTTACATCTTTTTGTTTATGTATGTTTAATTTAATTTAATTTTTTTTTTCAAAACAAGATCTCACTGTGTAACTCTGGGTGTCCTGGAACTTACTATGTGGAACAGGCTGGCCTTGAACTCACAGAGATCTGCTGCTTCTGCCTCCTGAGAACTGGGATCAAAGGTGTGTGCCCAACACTTACTTTACATTATTTTGGGACAATGTGAAGTCTTCATTTCATTCTTTAAGGGAGATTTGGAAAGCTTAAGAAACCTGTTAAGGCACACACAGAAGTGGATTTCTACCCCACTGATGCTGTCCTCATCCCAACCCTTCAGGATTCCTGAACATCTTCCTGTGGACCCGTGTTCAAGGAACAGAAAAGTAAACACTTTTTTGAGAAATTTCAATTTTTTCCCCAAGTAAAAGTGCTTAAGCAATTTCTATCAAATTTCTTCTGAAAATATGGAAGGATCCTACAGCTTTAGTATAACTTTTAGCATTAAAAACCCAATCAAGGCTGGGTGTGGCAGTGCACACCTTTAATCCCAGCACTCCTGAGGTACAGGCAGGTGGATCTCTCTGAGTATGAGACCAGCCTGGCCGACTAGCAAGTTCTATGCCAGCCAGAGTTACATGGTGAGGCCTTGTCTCAAAAACAAACAACCATAATAAAGCTGGTCAAGAGATTGGAAAGATAGCTCAGCTGGTAAGAGTGTGTTCTCCTTTTGCAGAGGACTTAACTTCAATTCCTAGTCAGGTTAGGCAGTTCACTGGAACTGGGGTTCCAGGGGCTCCGATACCCTCTCTGGCCTTAGCAGGCAACTACACTTTCATGCGTGTACCCACACACAGACACACATGCATATACATCATTTTTTAAAATAAAGAGCTAGAGAGACGGCTCAGTGGTTAAGAACACTTGTTGGTTGCTATTGCCAAAGATCCAGGTTCAGTTCCCAGCACCCACATGTCGGCTCACAACTATCTAGAGCTCCATGTCCATGGGATCCAACAGACACTCTCTTCTGATTTTTGGAGGTGCCAACCATGCATATGGTATAATACATGGAGGTAAAACATTCAAACATGTAAAATAAAATAAATCTATTTTTTTAAATTAAAGTCCTTTTTTGCTCTTTTCTTTCTTTCTTTCTTTCTTTCTTTCTTTCTTTCTTTCTTTCTTTCTTTCTTTCTTTCTTTTTTTTTTTGAGACAGGCTTTCTCTGTGTGACCCTGGCTGTCCTGGAACATTCTTTGTAGACCAGGCTGGCCTTGAACTCACAGAGATCCATCTGCCTCTATTACCGAGTGCTGGGATTAAAGGTATGCACCATCACCCCCCAGCAATTTTCCCCAATTTAACTCTCCCTCCTCACTCCACTTTTGGTCATCAGTACTTTGTTGAGTATAACTTGTGTCCAGAGTTCCAGTTTTCTCTGTTGTCTTGAGACAAGGTCTTACTATGTAGCCCTGATAGGCCTAGAACTCACTATGTAACCCAGGCTGGCCTTGAATTTGGGGTAATCCTACAGCCTCTGTCTCCTGAGTGCTGGGACTACAGGTGTGCCCGGGCTGGGCAGATCGTGGATTCTTAAAACAGTTATTTATGTGAATGTGTGTGCGTCTAAGTGTAAGCCATGGTTCACATGTGGAGGTCAAAGGACAGCTTGCAGGAGTCAGTTCTCTCCTTCCACCATGTGGGTCTTAGGGACAGATCTCAGGTCATTAATGGTGAGCACTTTTGCCTACTTAACCACTTTGCCAGCCTAGAGTATGGATTGTTTTGTTTTGTTTTTTTTCAAGACAGAATTTCTCTGTGTAGCTTTGGAGCCTGTCCTGGAACTCACTCTGTAGACCAGGCTGGCCTCGAACTCACAGAGATCTGCCTGCCTCTGCCTCCCGAGTGCTGGGATTAAAGGTGTGTGCCACCACCGCCCGGCAGATTATGGATTCTTTTTTTTTTTTCCATTTTTCTTTAAAGTTTAATCAAAACATTACAATCTTCAAGATCACTGGGGTGGCTGCCCACGTCCACGACCAAAGCCTCCTCTAAACTGGAATTCGGTGGCTGAGCCAGCCCCAGCCTCAGCTTTCTTGTCGGCACCAGGGGGCGGCACTCCTTCTGTAGGTGTCTCTGTCTGCCTCCCCTCTGGTGAACCTTGCAGGTCGCTCACCCTCTGGACCTTTGGGCCCAGGCCTGCCAGTTTCAGAACGGCTGCGGCGCAGGGTGGCAGGCACGATCTCCGGAGGGAGGTGGAGGTAATCACGGAGATACTGGATGCCCTCGTTCGTAAGGTACCAATAGAAGTGTCTCCAGGCCAAATTCTCCTTCACATAGCCTCGAGATTTCAGAGACTGTATCGCCTTCATTACATGAAGGTTGGGCACGTTCTTGTCGGCCAGCTCGGGGTGTTTGGGCATATGGACATCCTTCTTGGCAACCATCACTTCTTCCTTAAAAAGGAGTTCATAGATGGCAATCCGGTACTTCTTGGGCATCAACATCGTGGTGGCCGCAGGGTCCGAGACGGAGGCTGGAAAGGAAAAGCAGATTGTGGATTCTTATAGTGACAGGTTCAGCTTAGCTCTGTGGCATGCTTACTCTGCCTTTCTTGGGTTTGGGTGACTCTTGTGTTGGTAAGGATTTCCTTGGAATGGAAACATCCTTCCCTTGCAGGGGAAGGGAGGCTCACTAAGACCCTGAACTAAATTTCCAAGTCTCAGGATGTCCCCATGGTTACACAAGAGTGACAGTTGCTGGGGAAAGGAGACTCTCACACCAGGCGTAGCTGCCTGCTTGCAAGCCCTGAAGGGAGCTCTAGGGATGGAGCTTTTTAGCATCAGCCTTGCTGGAGTGGGCTTCTCAGTGATACAGCCGCCTTTGAGTCATCTATGATCCTGTAAATGATCCATCACCCATGTTCTTGTAAGCAAACCCAGTTAAGCTAGATTTGAATGGAATTGTTTCTTTGGTCTGTGACCAGCACCCCATCTGGTGTGAACAGACAGATGTTGGTTCCTGTTTACCCAGGAAAAGTCACACAACACCTTGGCCTGCAAGCACCCTTCTTGGAATAGTATCCCAATGGTTATCCTATAGACTGTCCCACCACCAACCTCCCTCTCTGCTCTATGTCTTTCTCCATTTCTCATCCCTCTGCTATGGTGGTAGTCCTGGGGCGGAGCATTAAGTCTGCCGAAGCAGAGGTTTGATGGTGGCATGAAGTGACAATCTCTCTTTTTTTCTTGGCTCACCCCCACCACTTGAATGTGAGAGGTATGTTGGTGTTGTTGCTGTTATTTTGTTTTGTTTGTTTTTTGGCTGCATAACAAATTACCACCCCCACCCCCAACTGAGTGGCTCAAAACAGTAAACATTTATTAAGTCATAATTCCCGTGGGTCAGGAACTGGGAAATGGTTTATCTGGGTGGTCTGGCTCACAAGTTGTACTCAGTGTTGTCTGGGGCTGCAGTCATCTGAATGCTTGATTGGGGGCTGGAAAATCCGCTTCCAAGTCCTTATCTCTGCCCACTGGCAAGAGGCTGTAGCTTTGCATTATTCGATCTGCTCACAGCATGTTAACTGGCTTTCCCCAGAACAAGTGGTCCAAGAAGGGACTTGGGGGGAAGACGAGGTATGTCTTGTGATCTTGCCTCACAAAACAACAAACTGCTACTTACTTCCTATTAAATTCCTACTCCATTGGTCACATGGACCATATCTGATAATTCTTCAGGGAAGAACCCACATAAAGACTGTACATTTGAAAATAGCCATCAGGGGTCTGGCTACTGCAGGATATACAGAAACATCCCTTTCACTGAATGTTTGATTGTTTTTTGTTTTGTTTTGCTTAATTGAGACAGGGTCTCCTTAAGCCTGGCTGTCCTGAAACTCATTACATAGGCCAGGCTGTCCTCAGACTCATGGAGGTCCTCCTGGCCTCTGCTTTCCAAATTCTGGGATTAAAGGTGTGTGCCGCCATGCCTAGCCCAGGCTTGAATCTTAAACGTCCCCTATGGGCTCACATTTTGAATAACCTATCTCCAGTGGTGGTTCTATTTTAAAGGCTGTGGGGCCTTTAAGAGGTGGGGCCTGGCTGGAAGGAAGTAGGTCAAAGAAGGCGGACCTGTGAAGAAGGATGTATCAGATTCTCCTCCAGCTTCCTGTCTACATCATGTGAACAGCAGCTACTACACATTTCTGCTGCCATGGCTTTCCCACCATAAATTAATCCTTGCTCCATTCAACTGTTCTGTCTGATACTCTATGGAAAGGTAACTAGCATGCTAACTGCAGATCACCCCTCCTGGGATATCCGCTCCTGGGATCCCAACTGCTTCTTTTGAAGATTGGAAATTTGGCTTTACGAGGGTAACTGTTCTCTGCTTAGGTGTCCAACCGGCAAACAAACCCAAAACCACCAGAATGAAGCTGGCATTTTTTTTTAAGACTCTGGTAATCCTCTCTTTTATTTATTTATTTATTTATTTATTTATTTATTTATTTATTTATTTATTTATCTATTTATCTTCTGTACTGGAGACTGAATCTAGAGACTCATGCATGTTAGGAAAGCAACCCACCATTGTGTTACTTCTTAGTTCTCTTTTTACTTAAAAATATTTTCTTTCTTGTTGTGTGTACGATGTATACCTGTGGTTATGTGCTTATGTCTATGTCGGTGTGGAGGCCAGAAGAGGACATCAGGTTTCCTATTCTATCCCTCCCTGCCTTATTTCCCTAAGACAGTCTCTCACTGAACCTGTAGGTAGACTAGTTACCACCAGCAAGGCCCCAGCACTCCTCTGGTCTCCACTCCCCCATAGCACTGGGCATGCATGGCCTCTCCTGGCTTTTTATGTGGATGCTGGAGACTTAAAGTCAGGTCCTCATGCTGGTAGAGCAAGCATTCTTTTCTTTCTCTTTCTCTCTGTCTTTTTTTTTTTTTTTTGAGACAGGGTTTCTCTGTGCAGCCTTGGCTGTCCCGGAAGTCAATCTGTAGACCAGGCTGGCCTTGAACTCACAGAGATTGGCCTGCCTCTGCCTCCCTAGTGCTGAGATTAAAGGCGTGTGCCACCATCCCCGGGCACACAGCAAGCATTCTTATCTACTGAGACATCTCCCCAACTCTTGTTGTTGTTGTTATTATTATTATTATTATTATTTTGAGATAGGGTCTCACTAGCTGCCCAGACCAGTTTTGAACTCCCTGTGTAGCTCAGGCTGGCCTCCAACTCACAAACATTCTACCTTAGCCTCCCAAGTGCTGCGATTACAAATCCCTACCACCACATGCACAACTGCACCCAGCTTTCCCCACAATTTTCCCTCTGTATAGCAATTCTGTCCTTCCAGTTGATATGGCTAAATCTCTTGGAGCTATGTTTCGCTCCCCCCTTTCTATCACATCTCTGTATGTCTCATCAACAAACTGTGTTGACTATACACTGAAAGTACAGTCGTTATTTGGTATCCTCAAAGGACTGGTTCCTTTAGAGGATACCAAAACCCATGGCTGCATATCTCCCCCGCCCCCAACCTTTTCTTTTCTTCTCTGAAGCACTAACTATCAAACAGAGCCTCAAGCATGCCACAAAAGTGTTCTACTGTCGAGTTGATATGCCCAGCCCCCATGCTGCTTACTTTACACTGTCTCTAGATTATCTGACATCTAACACAAGTGTGAATCATGCATTAATAGTTGTGTATGGAATGGTCACAAGGTTAAGTCTCTACACATATAGTACAGGGGCTGTTTATATATTTAGCTGTGTTAAGGATTGAATCCGTGCCTGCCAGGTGGGTGCTCTTCCGCTGAACTCTAACCCCATTGTCACCCCATCCACCTTTTTACTTTTTCTTTTGTTACCTAGACTGGTCTGAAATTGTGTGCTGGTGGGCCAGGCAAACGTTGAACTGTGACCATTCAGTCTCAGCCTTCCAAGTAAATGGGATTACAGGTGTGTGCTGCCTGGCATGGCCAAATGCAGGGTTTTTTTAAATTTAAATTTTCTTTTATGTGTATGGGTGTTTGTATGCATGTATATGATGTGCACCAGACAGACCAGAAGATGTCAGATCCCCTGGAACTGGAGTTACTGTCAGGTGTGAGCTGCCATGCAGGTGCAGGGAATAGAACCTGGGTCTTCTTGAAGAACAGCCAGTACTGTTAAGTGGTTAGCCTTGTCTTCAGCCTCCAGGATTTTTTTTTTTTTAAGACAAAGCCTCTCTATGTAGACAGAACAGCCTTGAGCTCAAGATTCTCCTGCCTCAGCCTTCTGAATGCTGGGGTTACAGAACTGCATAAAATTCAGATTAAAAAAAAGAGTTTTGTGGTTTTTTTGAGACAGTCTTATTATGTAGCACTGGCTGACCTGAAACTCACTATGTAGATTGGGTTGGCCTTGAACTTGTGCCTCCTTAGTGCTAGGATTACAGGTGTACACTGCCATACAAGCCGAGTCTTCAGTTTTCAGCCCCTGAGTTTTTATTCTAACCTTGGCCTCTCAGCTTTCTGAAAGAACTAGCATCCTCACCTTACCTTGGGAATACCATCATCAAGCTGGCTCAGGACTTGGAGCAGGTTACACTCCAAGGTTCCAGGCTGGTTTCCTAGACGTGCTCAGGGTTTCCACTTGTCTCAAAGAACCTGCTTTTCCCTGTAGGTTCTAGGTTCTTCTCTTTCTTCCTTCCCTTTCCGTGTGTGTGTGTGTGTGTGTGTGTGTGTGTGTGTGTGTGTGTGTGAATTAGCAGCTGCACATATGAACTCAGAGCAGTTATAGCAACAAGTATAAGCCCAGTACAAGCTCAAGCCAAACCAAATCTCAGCAGGGAGAAGGGAGCTAGACATGAAGTCTTACCCCTACCCCGGGATCCATTGGGAACTGATGCTGTTGGGAGGGAGAAAGTCAGTTTCTTCAACAGCATTGTTCCTGGGAGGTTGACCATGCTCCTGTGGAAGGCCACACCATCCCTGAATAAATGGGCACAGCAAACTGAACATGATGTGGAAAAAAAAGGACACAAAGTTGGTTAGGTAGGGAAGGGAGGTGGATCCAGAAAGAGTTGAGGGTGTTGATTGGTCATAATTGATTATGTCTCAAAAAAATAATTTTTTAAAAAGGAAATAAAAGAAAAAAGAATTAGTAGGCTATGTAGCTAGAGTTTTCCTGCCTGGCCCACAGTCAGGACAAATCTCTCTCACCTGCCAGTCCCACAGCTGCTCAGACCCAACCAAGTAAACACACAGAGACTTATATTGCTTACAGACTGTATGGCCGTGGCAGGTTTCTTGCTAACTGTTCTTATATCTTATATTAATCCATTTCTATATATCTATACCTTGCCACGTGGCTCGTGGCTTACCGGCATCTTCACATGCTGCTTGTCATGGCGGCGGCTGGCAGTGTCTCCTTCCATCTTCCTGTTCTTTTCTCCTCTCTGTTAGTCCCGCCTATACTTCCTGCCTGGCCACTGACCAATCAGTGTTTTATTTATTGACCAATCAGAGCAATTTGACATGCAGACCATCCCACAGCAAGGCTAGCTATAACAAAATCTCACGTACCCTTATAGAACTCTTGAGAATACCATTGTGCATCTATATCCTTCACAGAGTCTTTTGTCTCATGCTTCCAGCAATCTAGGTTGTGCTAATCTTCTCACACCCATTTTATCCACTGAGATCCAGACAGATGAAGTAAGTTCCCTGAGTTCATACAGCAGAGCTTGGTCTCAGGAAAGACAGATGAGAGGCTGGAGAGGTGGATCAATGGTTAGAAGTACTTGTTTTTACAAAGGACCTAGGTTCAGTTCCCAGCACCCACATGGTGGTTCACAGTCATCCATAACTCCAGCTTCAGGGGGTCCAAAGCCCTCTTCTGACCTCATCAGGCACCAAGCATGCACATGGTATACAAACATACATATGAGCAAAACACTCATACACATAAAAATGAAATAAATCAATGGATGGTGGTGGCACACACCTTTAATCCCAGCACTTGCGAGGCAGAGCCAGGCGGATCTCTTTGAGTTCGAGATCAGCCTGGTCTACAGAGAGAGATCCAGGACAGGCACCAAAACTACACAGAGAAACCCTGTCTTGAAAAAAACAAAACAAACAAACAAACAAAAAAAACCCTGGACTTATTAATTCAGCTTGACTGACTTATTGCATTGGCGGAGGAATACCCGGGATCCAATACTTATCACAAATAAACAAAAGTAATAAAAGGTTAAATTTTATTATTTAAGCACAACACAGACAATCTAGTTGACAGAGTGGGAATAATTCTTCGAAACCATTAGAACCCTTTCTCTCTATTGGTGGTAAAGGTTAGGGGAGTGGAGGAGTTGGTGAGGCCTGGTATAGGAAATGAGTAAGAACTGCTTCTGGTGGCCCATTAGCTGCATTCCTTGAAAGGGAAAAATGCATAATTTGTTAACTGAGTTACATAATTCCAGTGACATCGTTTATAATAGACTTGTACAGATCAGGTTGTAAAGGGCTTTGAATGCCACACTAGGGAGACTGGATTTTATCCTATGGCTATTGTGGGTCATGAACTGTTTTACAGTCAGGATATGACTTAAACAGATTAACTGCAGTTCTGAATGTCTGTCACCATGTACCTGTTTGGGATGGAGTTTGTAAAGAATCATCAGTAAAAGCTGGTCTTCCCTGAAGCAAGCTCATGTTGTGTTTCTTGTTACTCATGCTCAGGAGAGCGTTAACATTGACTATGTCTGTTGGGAAGATGTAGACACAGATCTGACAAGTCCTTTGTAGATATCTGTGGAGCATATTCAGAGCTCAGAGAGGCACACATGCTCTGGCCGGAGGGAATCAAGGAAAGCCTCCAGGAGGAAGTAGGTAAGAGGAAGCCAGTTTCTGAAAGAGTACGAAGTGAGCGAGCAGATGAGGAAGCTGGAACGTGGTGAAATAAGGACTCTGTGGGCAATTTGGCTATAAGGGAGGGTGAGGGCCCCATGGTAGAGAGCTTTATGTGCCCAGTCGAGGGACTTATGTCTCCTTCCTGAAGGCGATGGCAAACTATTAAGGGCTGATGAATAACAGGATGATGAAACCATGATGGATATAGTTTATTGTAGCTTGAAAGAAGCTATGGAAAGGGGATGGATGGTGTGTTTTCAATTTTCCCCCCACAGTTTGGCAAACATTTCATTTCTATAAATGTCATCCGGTGATACTGGTTGATAATGCTCGTTTGGTCTTTTATACATTTTATAATTTGCCATCTGTCTCATTTTAATGAGTTACTTAGGTGGCTCTCTAACTCACTA
>CABHPQ010147414.1:0-26521 GCA_902168405.1 Peromyscus aztecus
TGACAAATGACCAGGTTAAAAACTGGTGCTTGTAGGATTTTTAACATTTCAAGTCCTTGCTGCCTGGTTGGCTTTTTGATGCTGACATTTGTTTTTCATCTCCAGCAATTATAGCTGATCTCAATAGGAAGATTGGTCAGCAGGAAGCTAAGCTTGCCTCTACTGGATATGTAAACATCCTAATTATATTTTAATGACCATGTTTCTTAATTTGAGAAAATACAGGGAAATGTTTTGATAACAATTAGAACTTTGGGTGTGTTCCTTTTAATTTTTTTTTCTATTGCAAAACCAGTATATTTTTGAGGAAATTTTTGAAGAAGGCACATAATAAAACAACAACAAAAAACGCAAAGGTACTTTTGGCCCAATCTTGCTCTGTCTTTGGGGGCTGCTTCCTGACTCTTGCTCTGACTTTGCCTTTACCTTATTTATACATCCTATGAACTATTTTGGACTCCAGACTGACTTTATGGAAGTACATCTATACAAAATGATAGAAATAAACCCTGGCATCAGTATGTTCCTTTAAGTTTTTTTTAACACTTCTATTTGTTAAATCTTCTGTATGTGTTTAGTCATTATTTCTTCCTTACAGGAGTGTTTAAATTTATTCCCTATCACCACCAACACCAGCACCAGCAGCATCTCACAGCTATAAACAATGTACATTGTCTTGCAAATTCCAAGTATCCTTTTAATTCATCTGTCATTTTTCTGGTAAGCTTTTCTCTAGTGGACACTCCCTTTAGCATACCACCTGTTTATTACAAATTCATAATGTGCCCCAAAATTACTACATATAGATCAATAAATTTAAATTTGGGTGATTTGATATAGTACATATGTGAACTGGTTCTCCGATGGAGCTCAGTACATGCTTAGGTCAAACCAGATTTCTTTCTTGCTTTGTTTTGCTGTACTCTATCCTGTTTTAAAATGTTTGGAGTGTTCACTGATTCCTATCCACATTCTAGGGCTTACACTCCATATTTCTAAGAAGGGTAGTTTACATGGTCTAGACTTTTCTCTAGTGAATGAAATTAGAGGCATTGTTCCAGATACATTTGAAGGTACCACTGCTCCTCTTAAGACCACGACATTAGTAAGGCAGCCTGGCAAACATCTTTAAGGAAACTTACTCTCAGTTTATAACATCAACACAGTTTCTACTTGCTGTGTTCTATGTCACCAATGCCTGTTTATTCTCAATGATTTTAATACTATTAAGGGAATTGACTCAGGTTGTTTCAATCTAGACTTAAATGGTTTCCTAACTAACCTTACAGTTATGAAATTCATCCATCTACTACTATTGGAATAAAATATCTAAAGCACAAATCAGAATATATTACTATACTTTGCATATATATGCATATATATATGTGTGTGTGTGTGTGTGTGTTGACATAAAATGTTTAATGCCCTTCAAGGCTATCACTTTATGTTTAAAAAGTTGAATTTCTTTTTATCATTTATCACATGTGGCTACCTCCTGTCCATCTAAGAACTTTCTCATATATATGGATGAGCGCTGTAGTTATAAAACAAGTATCCATGATGTGATTCCATGTATATAATTACATTTTATAGGGATAGGGCATTTATCCAGCAGAGAAAAACATTCTCCCTTGCTGGCTTGATAGAAATGCTGCAGGAATACTTATGACAAGAACTGTAAAGGCCTCTGGTTGTGGTGAATCTGGTCAGGCAGGCTGGTAGCAATAAACGAGTGGGTTCTGCCCCAGCCTGGGTAAGCTTAGAACTACATCTTTCCTGAGTCAAGTTTCTGAGGAGATCTACAACTCGCTGGCCTCTAAGATGGAAAGCCTGAAGCAGAGAGTTCCAGTGAACCACCCCCGGCTCTCATCCCACCCAAACTGTGAGCCAAGGCATGCGCCGTGTTTTATTTAGACTAGTGTGTCTGTGGTGGCATTGTTGCAAGCAGTGGGGACACACACACATCACGTTGTTTCCCACCCATGCGCTTTTTCACCTTTATCGTCTCCCTGGTTCCAATGATGCCACCTACTCACTTCTGCCCAGCTAGCGTTCTCTTTTTCAGTTAGCTCTCCGGTGAGAAAATGATTCTTTCTCACAAAGCCTGTGAGTTCTTCTCTGAGTCTTACAAAAAAACACAAATAATTATTCACTTTGCCGCAGGGCCTAATTAGTTAAAATGTTGACTTTTCACACCAGATCAGTGCTCATGTTTAGGTCTTGTGACTGTACCCAACGCAGGGGACCAACTGCTGGAAACTTCTCCTTAGTATGGTGAGGTTGAGGTGGTAGGACTTTCCACGGTGAGTTCCTGAAGTCATTAGACACAGGAGTGTCACCTTCAGTGTCGCAGGACGCTAAGTTAATTCTGCTGAAAGGGTTGTTACAGAAAGAACAGACCTGACCGGTTCTCCCTCCCTCCTTCCCTCCCTCCCTTCTCCCTCCCTCTTCCCTTTGACTTCTTGCCTTACCATCTTTTGTTAGTATGTGCTCCTAGGATGACAACTGTGGTCCTGTGACCTGATCAAGGGAGTCTTGTCAGAGACCTTATGGTTGAGGCTACCTTAGACTTTTAGCCTCCACCTCTGTCAGCAAAATAAACTTCTTGGATTAAAAATTACCTAACATAAAGTATTTTGTTACAATAATGGAAAGCAAACCAATACAACCAGGTAAAATTTCCATTTATTTCAGCTGAAGACAAAAGCTGCATCTTATATGTTTGTATCCTCAGCACCTTCCACAGTGTATAGTACTATATACATCCAAAAACCCCTTGCAAAAGTTTTATCGTATGTATTGCAACCTCTCTGACTTTACTCTTCCTATATCTCCCCTTGGGTTGGTCTTTCTATTCTCTCCCCTTTATGCAAAGCTGATTTCTCATTCAAGGTGAGCTACAACCTCACCACCACTTACCATTTTTGAATATGTATGCTTTATGCTTGACAGCCCGAAATTTCCTAACGAAGACAAACTGTAGCTTGTTTACAGCGAGTAAAGTCGTTGTCTGGCTCTCGTATCTGTGCCTCGCTGGCTGCTCAGAACTGCTTCTCATTCTGCACCCCATGCTGGGTATAAATCTTACCTGTTGTAATGAAGCCACACACCAAATGAAATGTACTCGCTACTCCCTTACTGCTCTAAACTTCCTTTGTTTAATCACTCACGGTTTTGAGAGAAACCAAAAACATAATTGCTCTAGCTTAAGTTCCCAGGGAGTAGAGGCTTACACATATGAGATACAAATAACTTTGTGATCTTACTAGAGAAAAATATGGATACTGTGGTATGAACAATTTAAAAATTAGCAAATGATTGGATAAGGAACAAAATACATAGTCAATTCACAGAAAAAGAAAATTATACCTACAGAACTTTCCCGGGAGCATCGGAGACACAATGGCAGGTTCCACCCAGGAGTCATGTTGGACAGCACAGGGCAGAGGCTGCCAGCACAAATTCAAGGATTGTTCTAAACAAAGAAGTGTAAATTAAAACAATGATTGTTCCTATTCAAATTAGCAAAGATCTTGAAAATGCAGAGAATAACCTCAAATTTACATTTAAAAAGTGAGCGACTGAGATTACTGGTTTCTTATGTGGATGGTAGGAATTTAAGTGGTGAGACAATTAATTCTGTAAGGACACGTAGTTTAATGGTTGCCTTAGTATAGATCTACCTACCCTAACTGGGGAAAACAAAACAACCCAGTATATTATTTATAACACTCCTGAGTATCTGAATGAACAACAATATTTAAAATATACTGCTCATATTTTAGTATTATTAATAATATAATAAATGAATATTTTATTTAGAAATACTTGTTATTGAATACAATATTCAACATATATGCTATTATATACTTGTTGCTGTATGTTGTAATTATAGAGAAAATACATAAAATAATGTTATTTTCAAAATGGAATAGGGTATTTGGATCAATTATTTATGAGTCAATTGAGAAATAATTTTTGTATACAAAATTAAGCCTAGAAAATACTGGTAATATAGTAGAATTAGCATTTGTCTGTAAGTATTTTAAATGAGTGACATTTTAATTTTTGTCTCCATGTTTTGTTACCATAAAATTACTGTCATGAGCATATGTTGCATTTAAAACTTGAAAAAGAACATTAAGTATTATCTAAAAGTAATTTCAAAGCCTATGTCTAGTTTATAAGTTATAAGAGGAATGAAAATGAAGGATAGATTCGAAGCACTGAGTATAAGACATTGAAAGCAGGATCTGTCATGATCCGTCAGCAGAAATAATAATGCCATGCTTTGCTGCCCCGAGATGACCAATTTAAAGATGCCCTGGGCTTAATCCCGCTGTTCTTACTTCATGATTCCATGAATCCCACATTGATACTACCAGAGGAAGGAATAGTAACATCCAGCCCAGCCCACATTCAGGACTCCTGCCCATTCCTTTTCATTTTCTTGTGCTAATGGTGATGGCCAGCCATAGCCAAATAGCTGTTTTATAACCATGGAAGAGCCTCATAGCCAATGAGCTCAAGTCAACAGGGAACCTTGTCTATAGTCTCTGTGTTTAACATAGATCATAGCTGAGTCTTTTAATTTGGGCAATAATGCTACCCAGGAGAAAATGAGATGCAAAATATTCCTGTTTTCTCAAAATGTCAGTTGTCAGCATGTAAGTGTTACAGCTCCCAAATGAGTTGGTTTGGTAAATGAGCAGAAAACATCACCTTGTTCCTGTGGCATAGCAAATACCATGAATCGAAGCCTGACCTTTGGAGTGCCCTCCCTAAGAACCCTGGGTGTGCATTCTTGGTAACAGCTTCTAAACACACTCCTGTATCTCTAATAACGACTAATAGCCCTTTCCACACAAGCCCCTCTGTGCCCTTCCCATTTACTATCAAACTCCTTGAATGGTTACTGATTTCACTTTTTCATTTCCATTTCTGTCACTAAAGAAAAGCGATTTAAGCTGATTTTTTACCCAGAGGGATCTAAGGACACACGTTAACATTATAAACAACCTTTATATTGCTTTTTCCCGTGGACGCGATTGGGTCATTATTTCACTTGATTTTAATACAGTATTTGACACTGAAGATCACTTCCTTTAAAAGAAATCCCATTTGGTTGAATTCTCAGCAACTTGGGAGACTGATCTGTATTCTTTAATCTTTTTTTGTGATTGCCTTTTCTTTCTCTGCAAGTGCTCCTTCCTGCAATATGTATGATGCCACAGCACAGTGTCTTCTCACTTTGGATTCAAATTTTAAAATGATTTAGCTTTCCTCCTCAGCTCAATATTTGAAATAGCTCACTTCCCACCCTGACATCTCCATTTTTGAATTTGTACAGGGACTCCATCATAGTCATTTTCTGTTCCTATAATAAAATATCTGAGGCTAGATAATTTATAAAGAAAAAAAGACTATAATTCACCATTGTAGAGTCCAAGAGCACAGTGGGAGCATCTTCTTGGTTAGTGGTAAAGAGCTCATGGGACACTACTTAGTCAAGGAAGAGAAATAAGTGGGGCATCGGCAACATGCAGGAGTGTATGTGTTGACCTGCTTTACACTGTGTTAGTCACCTGTGACAAACACGGAGCTAATCAGCATAAACTAGTTTAAGACTTCGATACAGCAAACATTATGATTTTGCTCTATGGTTGGAGTTGATAGGATATTGTCTCGACTACTTTAATGAATACGCTGTCTCTTTATGCAATTCCCATACCAGACTGAGATGATATGCCCTTAAATTCTATGCTAATCTTTAAAAATACCAACAAGGATCTGCTAATAACTGCAAAATGAAACAAAGAACATTGCAAGGCCAATAGGATGAGCTACAAAAATTAAGAGTCAGTTGCAGAATTTAAAGCAGGTAGAAAATTAGGCCTTTGGTAATATCACAACTTGAAAATGCCTTTTAGGTGGCTGGGGAGATAAAGTGCTTGTCACACAAATATCTGGACCTGAGTTTAACCCTACACACACACACACACACACACACACACACACACACACACACACACTAGGCATGGAGGTGCATGCTTGCAAAGGCAGCACTGGGAAGGGGTGATATGGAATGCTGTCCTCTGGACAGAACAAGGCCTTTGCACTCATGAACTCACAGCAGCTATGGTTCCCTGCACAAGATCAAACATGTTAGAAATTACAGCATGGTGCATGGAGGGCTTCTCAAGGCCCCACCTCCGACGTGATTAGCAGTTGAGGGCTTCTCTGGGAGAGTCACTGTAATCAGAAGTTTCTCTCCTGCCTGCCAGTTCCCAAACAACCACTCAGATGCTTAATATTAATTATAAATGTTTGGCCAGTGGCTCAGGCTTATTATTAGCTAGCTCTTACATTTAAATTAACCCATTTCTATTAATCTAAGTATTGCCATGTGGCTCTGGCATTACCGGTCTGCTGGCATGTTGTTCCTTGGGCAGCTCAATGGTGTCTTCCAGACTCCACCCTTCTTCTCCCTGTATCTCTGTTTGGATTTCTTACCTGACTGTATCCTGCCTTGCCATAGGCCAAGGCAGCTTTACTCATCAACCAATGAGAGCAACACATATTCATAGCATACAGAAAGACATTCCACATCATGTCACTTTTGCTTGGATTGCGGCTACTGATAGACAGCCCATGCCCTAGTAATGTTTCCATAGCCATGCATATATGGGCGACACTAATTGAACTCAGTAAGTTATTTTAAAAAGCACCTGAAGTTGTGAGGGAGATGTCTGGTAGGGCACACGGAGTCAGAGGGAAGAAATGGGAGGTGTATGATTAAGATACATTGTATACATGTATGAAATTTTCAGAGATTAGAAAGATGTGATGAGTGTTTATATGAAACACAAATGTCTAACCTGTGGGTTGTAGAAATGCATGTGACTTAGGGATTCAGGGAATAAGCTCAATGCCTGATAGCCAGACCCTCACTCCTATTTGGCCTGATTTTGCGCAATAGCATCGTGTATGTTTATTAAGCTCTCTATAGGTGTTTTTTCTCTTCTGTAAACTTAGGTTATTAACAGACTGCCTCATGGGAAGTTTATGAGGATGAGATGAGGCCATAGCTAAGCCTGCTGCAGAGCAAATGTCCCCTGTTTGATAACTATCACTGAAATTTGTGAAGGACTAAAAGAATACAGACAAGAAAAATTTAAAGCTAAGGTCACACTATGTAAACCAGGCTAATCCCAACTCATAGTCCTGCTCCCTTAGCCTCAAGAGTGCTAAGATTACAGAAGTGAGTACCAGAATGCCAAGACAAAGGTAATTTAAATCGTTTAGAACAGGCAACTGAGCCAGGCGGCGGTGACACACACCTTTAAGCAGAGCCAGGCAGATCTCTGTGAGTTTGAGGCTAACCTGGTCTACAGATCGAGATCCAGAGAAACCCTGTCTCAACAAACAAACAAACAAACAAACAAAAAGGCAACTGAGGCACAAGTGTGGCCATAAGTGAGGTGCTTATATGATCTGTAGTTGGAAAGTAAGTGCCTGATAGGATTTAACACCATCGGGTGCCTTTGTTGTCGGCATGCTCTGCTCCGAAGGAAAAGCCATTCCTCAGCTGTGCTGCATGGGTGGCTCAAGGCAGGTGGTGTTGTTCAGAAGTCCCACCAAGGTGTGTAGTCAGCCTCCAACCTCAAAATGTAGTAAAAAACAAAACAGAACAAAACAAAAACAATGCTCCTACTTATTTTCTGAAACTTCTTTGTTATTAGGTTTATTCTCTCATTGTAAAAAAAACACAAGAAGGAAAAAGTAATGGCCAATGTGTATAGTTTAAACTTGTTGCTTCTCTGCTAACACACTTCCTCTGTACGAAGCAGCAGCTAGTTCTGAAGTTGCTCCAGCTTCCCTTGGACCTCCCTCTCTCTCTAGCTCCTCTGACTCCTCGCCTCTATGGGCACAGCTTAGCTGCCCCACCAGGACAGTGGCTTCAACAGGATACTGTCATAATCATGGCCTGCAACGGGAGGGCACAGACTCATGGGAATTGTTCTTTTTTTTCTCATTTGATCCTGGTGAGTTTCTGGCTTATGCTAATAGATTCTGTGAAGCTTTTTGTCAGCTCCATTTTAGAGTCAGTGTCTTTTCTACCTCCCTGTTCCATGCATTCCACAATCTAGTGATTAATGAGAGAATAGAAGTATTACAGATACTACTTCATCACCTCCCACAATGGCATAAGCCAGTACATAACACACACACACACACACACACACACACACGCACACGCACACGCACACGCACACCCCTACCTACATAACTACCTGGTTCTTTTTTGATACAGCGTTGTGTGATAACATGGTCTGTTAACTGATGTTGTAACTTCTGTTTACAGAGAACTACACCATGAACATATCTTCTCTCATAATACATACATTATTGGTGAAAATAATATGAATATATCCCTCTCAGTGTCTCCAAATATGAAAGAAAATATACAACTATGACATGCAAACATCTGCATTTATATGATAATTTCCTTATCACTTCATATCATAATTGATCTATGAAACAAGTAAACATATAGATGCCTGAATGAGTGTAACATTTGAAAGTAGATACAAATAACCATTTGCATTTGAAACAATTTAAGAGCTGGGTTGTGTCTTTTGTATTTCCACTGTCCACTGTAGCATATGTTACCTATTGCATTGAAAGGCTGTGACATTGCTTAATCTGAAGGACAACCCACGTATCTTTTAATTTTTCTTGTTAGTATTAAAGGGCTTCACAAAGTGATCAAAAGCAATATTCAAAAATAGACTAGAACAGAAATAGCTATTAGTAGAATTCAGATCAGCATCTTTCCTTTTCACTTCTACTATGAGGACCTGTGAGCTTTGCTTCAACAGAACTGGGTGCCTTTGTCTAAAACAAAGTGAAAACCCCCGTAAGAAAATTTTAAGACAGTGAAATTCTTAAATGTGTCCTATATGCAGAGAAACTATTCTTGGTTTATATCATTTTCTTTTTTTCCCACTCATGATTTGCTGTACTGCACTTGTGTCCATGGTAACATCCATAGTTAATGAGTAGATCACAACCGGTGTCCTGTCATCACCAATCATTGCTGTCTAGAAGCCAGGGCAAGTCCTTCCTGACTTCAATGGGATTTTTCCCTCTGTTCTGATGAACAAGACCTGAGTCTTTGCCACAGATGTGCTGCATCATTACAGCATCAGTTATCTTCTGTCTTATCTATTTTATCATAATGAAAATGGTAAGGTTTATCCATAAATAATTAGACAGGTGAAGAAATCTCATATTATCTTTCTATAACAAATAAGAAAACACATTGGCATATGTCAAATTATTAGTGGAAGGCATCATGCATAGCATTCCATTTTGATGAATAGTCTTCATTGTTTTCAATGAAAGCCTAAAATATTAAAATAAGCACACGGAAGAAGCATAATTTAATAAGATGTGACTTTGGATGCTGGTAGTGGTGTGAGAAAGTGCTCCAAAGCCATGCTTTCCATACACAACAATTGCTGTGATTGAGTCTTAAGATTGATTTGGATATTCACGGTCAGCTTTAGTGTGACAGAGAAGAATAAAGTAGAAGAGACGCATCATATGTGGTCAGACTTATTTTGAGAAACCTAAATTTTGGGAAGGAATAAAATGGTATGTTTCTCACACTGGTCATCATCACACACAAAGCTAGTGAAATAACTTCAAGTGGTCTCTAGATTCTGATGCTCCTTAATGGTGTCCGGTGAGAAGGTAGTTCAGCTACTAACTAGGTGTTCATTAGTTTGGGCATTTTAAAAATAGCTCACAGATAAACATCTATTTCTCTAAAGCCATTAGCACTCTTCACATTTGCTAGACTTCCCATGTTCATTTCTTAGGACTTTCATAACAATTTGCCACCAAATAGATGGCTTGAAAAAGAAATATTCCCTTACAGTTCATGGGGAACTAAGTGTAAAACGAAGATGCTGTGGAGTTCAAGCTTGCTCTCTAGTTTTTGAGGATAGATGCCTGTTCTTGGGCCTAGGTTTTTATGGAGATAACTCCACTCTGTGTTATTATGCAGATGTCTGCCCTTGGAGTCTTCACATGGTCCTCTGAAATGTATCCTCTCCTAGCCCAAGCCCATGATGCTTCTGAGGAGACATTGGAAATCCCAAACTCTCTCTCGGTGAGTTGCCACCAAGTTTGTGTCTGAATAAGCACAGTTTGTTGTCATCACCTAGTGTATTCTCTGTCACATCTTTCCTAATCCAAGTCAACAGTGTTTTTCTAACGAAATGGCTGATTGGATCCATAAATTGTGTGGCTGACCTTTTCTGAAAAACATTACTTGGATATCCCTTGGCCATTTCACCAGGGAAATCTAGGTAAATAAGCATTATTTTCAAATCATTGTTTGTGTTTCTTTTTTGATGAGCAGTTCCTTCCTCAGTTTATTGCTTTTGCATTTCTTTATAAGGATCTAGAAGAGACAAAACCACACCTTCACATTCATTGCTAATCTTTTCCATTGTATTTTGATAGTCACCACTAAAGTTATCCATCCATCCAACAGTTGAAGAAAGTTTAAGGAAATCTCAGCACTTTGAAATGAAGATCACTGTCTCAGTCAGGATTTCTATTGCTGTGAAGAGACGCCATGACCACAGCAACTCTTATAAAGAAAAACATTTCACTGGGGCTGGCTTGCAGTTTCAGAACTTTAGTTTCATTATCATCATGACAGGACATGGTGGCGTGCAGGCAGACATGGTACTGGAGAAGGAGCTGAGAGTTCTACATCTTGATCTGCAGGCAGCAGGAGACTGTGTGCTACACTGGGGATAGCTTGAGCATAGGAGATATCAAAGCCCACCTCCACAGTGACTCAGTTCCTCCAACAAGGCCACGCCCACTCAAATAAGGGCACACTTCCTAATAGTGCTGCTCCCTATGGCCCAAACGCTCAGACACATGGGTCTATGGGGGCTGATCTTATTCAAACCACCACAACCACCTTTGTTTCCAACACTGTTCCCTCCATAAGAAGGTCCTGATGTCAGTATTAGAAACTGGGTCCATCTCAGCACAAAAATTATTTTCTTCTTTGTAGTATACTAAAACCATCCCACAAGACATTCTCCATTGAAAAGAGTAAAATCACATGAAATATTCAAACCAGAGACATTTAAATATACAACTATACATAATTTAAAGTACCTGTTTAGCATCCTAATGTAAATAGCTTGATTTTTTAAGAAAGAGCATCTTGATACAGTTGAGATTTATATCTATCAGTGGCTTGAAATGTTTTAGTCAATATTATCAATACAAGATCAACAGAAAAGAAACATTTTGCAAAAGTAATAGATTACCTGACAAATTTATTTACAAAAAGTCACTTTCAGTGAAACTTAATTACAGGCATTCAGGGCATGTTAAAATTTTAACTCTGTTTTACATAGCATACCCTCTCTGTGAAGCGTATTTTAAAATGATAATTTATTTTACATAGCAGAATAAGTGGCCCTTGGGCATTTTCGGCCTATCACATATATTTATAAAAATAGGCATTTCTTTACTATAAATTAACAAGTTATAGTCATTAAATACTTCCTACTTTATTTTTTATTTTATTTTTTTTTGGTTTATTTGTTTGTTGTTTTTCAAGACAGAGTATTTCTGTGTAGATTTGGAGCTTGTCCTGGAACTCGCTCTATAGACCAGGCTGGTCTCAGACTCACAGAGATCCACCTGCCTCTGCCTCCCAAGTGCTAGGATTAAAGGTATGCACCACCACCGCCTGGCCCCCAATTTTTTCTTATGCAATAGACATCACTTCCTTATGTCTTTAAGACTGAAATGCCCTTAACTTCTGAAGAATGCTCTGACAATCTGTTTGAACTTACTTATTTTATTACATCGTTTCTTGGAAATGATACTATTTTGACTACAATATGAACTGTTAGTAGCACTTTAAGTAAAAACAAGAAAAACAATTCATTAATATATGAAAATCACCAAAGTATAGTAGTTTAAGAATTATGTGCTGCATTTTACAATTGAAACTGTCCTGACTATTTATCTCAGTTTTGGTGATTTTAGATAAGTACATAACACAATATTAATACAGCAAAGATAATGTTTCCAAAATAATAAGACACATGACTCTAAATAAGCAAAATAAAATTTAGCTAATGAAGACAATCATTGTCCAATAAACAATATTTCCAAACAATGTGTGTGATAACCAGTATCCAAAAAGATTTCTCAAGGAACTTTCTTCAATCCATTCTTTACTCTGTTGCTCTTTTGAATGGAAACTGTAGTAGGACAGGCCTATAGGGTTGAAGAAAGTGGCTCAGACCACTTGCCAAGGCATGCACATAGCATACTTCATTATGAGCCAACCTGGAGTCTGCCTGGGGGACTAGCAACAGGTGCTGTCAGAGTTTCTGATCGAGCCCAGCCTATGAGGGACAGCCACGCAATGCCACCAGATTGGGACACAGCTTGGGTGCTGGGAGAAGGCTATATAAGGCCTTCTCCATTATTGATAAATGAGTCTGCTATTTGCCTTCAACTGACTCCTGGTGTCTGCGCTGTTGACACCGAGCCTTCTCACCCCCTTCCCCGAGGGAGCTGTTAGGCTGGATCAGCAGGAAAACAGTCCTGTGATTTACTTTAATGCCATGTGGCAGAAGTGATGTACTGTTTCTAAATTTAGTTCTTATGAAAACTTAATCACATCCAACTCTATTACTTAGCTCTAAAGCATCAGTTGAGAAATATCACTATCTTGCCAGAGATAATAAGTAGAGATGGTATAGGAAGTCAAGGAATGGCTGGGATTCTGAGACCACACAGATAGAGAACAAAATCAAGCCTTCCCAGTCCCCAGCTGTGTCTAGGATCCAGCTATCCTTGCCAAAGCACCATCTATACAGATAAAGAGATCTTGGAGATTCCAATCTCAGAAGAGTAAAAAAACATGTACCTGGTATGAGACCAAGAGAGTTAGCCAACTGAGTCAACTAGAGAAGCATGAGGGTTTTCCCCTTTTTATTTAAAAAGAAATCCTTATATATGCACACTATTTACTTTATTTCCCTTTCTTTCCCAGTGCATCCCATGCTCCACCCACTCCTCTCAAATTTATTATTAACATATATTGATATTCATATATGAGTAAAACCTCCTGAGTCTGTTTAGTGTTCCTTGTATATATGTATAAATATGTGTGTATGTGTGTTCCTTATATATATGTGTGTGTATATACATATATATGTATTTGTGTGTGTGTGTGTGTGTGTGTGTGTGTGTGTGTGTGTGTGTACATACATATTGACCATTTGGTATTGGATAACCAATTAGGAGGCTTATTTGGGGTGTGGAGGTCTGATTTTCCGTCTCTTAGCAGTCCTCATTTGCCTGTCTCTCTGTATCTTGGGGTGGGGAATTGTGAGATTTGTCCCATCCAAGTTGATATGTCAACTGGTGTTGTCATTATTCAGTACTTGTTTAGGTAAATATACTGTTCTGAGTTCATGCGTTCAACCTTTCTGGTCAATGTAGACAATCTCATAGAAGATATCCTGGTCCTCTGATTCCTGCGATCTTCCTGTCCCCTCTTCTGTGTTGCCTTAAGTATAGAGGTTGGTTGTAGATCTGTCATTTGGCATTGGACATGTTCAGTGGTTCTTTGTATTCAGATCAGCTGTGTCTTTCTATGATGGCCTTTTCCTTTGACAAGTGTCTAGAGCTACACATATTTATGGTTATAAGATTAAGGATAGAATTAATGGTTGTAAATTTTGGGGAAATGGTAGCCCTAGGTTATCCTCTAGAGTCCATAGCTTAACCAGTCATGGGTAATTGAACCACATATAAATTCCCTCCTATTGAATGAGCCTTAAGTTGAATTATACAACTGTTGGTTATAAGTGACATTATTACAACTTTGCAGATATCTTGCATTTCTGGTCATTGTTGTGTTTCATAGAATCACAGATGTGTAGGATTATTTGTTACTTTTCTCCCTTGACTGCTTGCATGGCACCTTTTGGTACTGTGTTAGCTAGTCCTCATGGAGGAGCTCTTTAGGTCAGGTGCAGATTGATTACTCCACACTCTGTGTTCAAATGATGTGGTGTCTTAAATATGTACTTGGAGTCATTCATTACACTGCAGTAAATGGATAGAAAAGAGTTTGTGTTAAAGCATAGTCTCAATTTCTTATCAAGGAAAGCAGGAAGGAGGGAAGGAGTAAAGAAAGGAAGGAATGAAGAGAGGGAGGGAGAGAGGGATGGAGAGAGGAAGGAAGGAAGAAAGGAAGGAAGGAAGGGTCTCCTGGGATTTCAGGCTGACCCAGTGATGACCCTGTTCTGTAGGTTAAAAATATTGTCTATCTACCATTCACAGTAAGATTCATGTATCCTCCCATAAGCCTTCCTTGCTACTTAGCTTTTTTAAGTCTGTGAATTATGGCATGGTTATCCTTGACTTTATGACTAATATCCACCTATAAGTGAGTACATACCATGTTTGTTTTTCTGGGTCTGGGTTACTTTATTCAGGATGATCTTTTCTAGTTCCATCCATTTGTTAGGAAATTTTATGATGTCGTCATTTTTAAAAGTTGAATAATACTCCATTGTATAAATGTACCACATGTTCTTTCTCCATTCATCAGTTTATGGACATCTAGGTTGTTTCCAGTTTCTGGCTATTAATGAACAACATAATTGAGCAAGTGTCCTTGTGGTATGGTAGAGCATTCTTTGGGTATATGCCCAGGAATGGTATAACTGGGTCTTGAAGTAGGTCAATTCCCATTTTTCTGAGAAAACATAAGTGGATGGGGGGAGGGGTCTGGATGAGAGGTGGGCATGGGAACAGGAGCGATCAGGTTGAGCTAGGATGGAGGGAGAGAATACTGAGAAAGACAAGTGGAATCAGGGGCATCTCTGGGATGAACTAGAAACCGAGTGCAACGGAAACTCCTGGGAATTTATGAGGGTGATCCTAGGTAAGACTCCTAGCAATGGGAGATGCAGAGCTTGAACCATTCATATCCCATAACCAGGCAAGACTTCCAGTAGAGGGATTGGGACCCCAACCCAGGCACACAAGCTTTGACCTACAATTTCCCCTGCCTACAAGACGTGCTGGGGTAAAGGTGATGCAGAGTTTATGGGAGTGGTCAACCAATGACTGGTCCAGCTTGAGACCTCTACCATGGGAGGGAGCCCACCGCTGACACTTCCTGGAGGGCCAGGACCCAGAGTCTGGACAGTCCAGAGACATAGGATAGAACCAAATATGACTGGCTAGAAAAAAAAAAGTCAATGAAATGATTCCTAATGATATTCTGCTATACTCATAGACTGCTGCCTAGCCCAATTGTCATTAGAGAGGCTTTATCCAACAACTGATGGAAACAGATACAAAGTCCCATAGCCAAACATTAGGCAGACCTCAGGGAATCCTGTAGAAAAGGGGGAAGAAGGATTATAGGAACCAGAAGGGCCCCGGACACCACAGGAAAACCCACAGAATCAACTAACCTGGGCTCAAAGGGGCTCAGAGAGACTGAACTGAGAGAGAGAGTTTGTATGGGACTGACCTAGGTCCTCTGCATATGTCACAGATGTGTAGCTTGGTCTTTTTGTGGGACTCCTAACAGTGGGAGCTAGGGCTGTCTCTGACTCTGTTACCTGCTTTGGGGACCCTTTCCTCATACTGGGTTGCCTCATCTGGCCATAATAGGAGAGGAGGTACCTAGTCTCACTGCAACTTGATATGCCAGGGGCTGGCTGATATCCATGGAGGCTTGCCCTTTTCTGAGGAGAATGAGGAGTGCATGGGCCAGGAAAGGTGAGGTTGGGGGCAGGAACTGAGAGGTGAAGAGGTAGGGAGGGGAAACTGTGAATGGGCTGGGAAAAATTAATTAATGAAACAAAAAATTCTTCTATTGTATTGTACAACAGAACATTGTAAATAATGTGGGTTTCTCTCGAGAATTATTAAGTATTTCATTTGTAATCACACTGTAGATTTTTTTCTGACCATACTTTAAATTATCACTTCTGGAGGTTGATAGTCACTGGTTATATTTTAAAATGCTTAATAGCATATGATTGTAAGTTGGAATGAGACCCATTATTGGTATTTTTCTTTACTATTTTATTTTATTATACATTAATCCTGTCATGTATGAAGAATAAGAAAAATATAAGCATGGCCACATAGAGAGATTAAAAATGTGAATAGAAGTGATACTGATTAGATTGGTGATAAATCAATAACATAGACCTAAGCAATGAATTGCTACTTTATAAATGTAATGTGCAAGGCTCATTAAAATATATAGCAGTATATCCAATACCACTCCATTGAAGAAAATTATTTTTCTCTCTCTGAGCAGCTATCAGGTACAAATAGATTCTGGTTATGGGTGGGGTTTTATGTTTTAAATTTGTGCAAGTTTTGTGCAAACTGTCATAGTCTCTAAGTTTATATGGCCTTAGCCCTGTTATGTCTAGAATATGCTTTTTCCTTGAAATTGTCCACCACCTCCGGCTCTTACAATCTTCTCAAGTCCTCATCTGCATAGATCCCTGTATTAGTCAGGGTTCTGAAGAATGAATCTATCTATCGGCAGATAGATAGATAGATAGATAGATAGATAGATAGATAGATAGATAGATACATAGATACATAGATAGATAGATGATAGATAGATAGATAGATGATAGATAGATAGATAGATAGATAGATAGATAGATAGATAGATAGATAAGTAGATAGGTACAGATATACATAGAAAGGATTTATTAGAATAACTCACAGGTTGTGGTCCAGCTAGTCCAACAATGGCTGACTGTGAATGCAAAGTCCAAGAATCCAGAAGCTGCTCAGTCCACAGGCTGTATGTGTCAGCCAGTCTTCAGCGGAATCCTGAAGAAGTAGGCTCTAATGCCAGTGAAGGAATGGATGTGCTAGCAAGGCAAGGGCAAACAGGCAAAGAGCAGAAGCTTCCTTCTTCCATGTCCTTATATAGACTCACAGAGAAGGTGTAGCCCAGGTTAAAGGTGTGTCTTTCCACCTCTAGATCCATATTAGAGGCTTGTCTTTTTCCAGCTCAAAAAATCTGGATTAAAAGCGTGTCTTTCTAACTCAAAGATCCAGATTAGAAGTGAATCTTCTTATTTCAAATTAAGCAAAAACAAACAAACAACAACAAAAACAACCCTCACAGTTATGCCCTCCATGTTTTGAGTTTTTGGTCCAGATGCAGTCAGATTGACAAACAAGAACAGCCACCACAATCACCACAATCCCTGAGCCTTGAAGGTTAAATTTTAATAAATAGATAATAAATGATGTGCTGGATTAAACCAGAAAAACAAATTACCTAGGATTGTTATGAGTTAAATGGTATGCTTTCTTCACTGGAGAAACAGTTGAGTCCCAGACTACAGGTAAGCTTTGAATATTTTGTATTTTGTAAATATTCTGTAAAACAAAGAAGTACTGAAAAAAGAAAGGAGGAGGAAGAGGGGAGCATGAGAGACAGGCAGGCAGGCAGGAGGAAAAAAGAAAGAAAGGAAGGAAAGAAGGAGGAAGGGAGGGAGGGAGGAAGAAAAGAAGGGAGGGAGGGAGAGAGGGAAGGAGGAAGAAAGGGAGGGAGGAAGGAAGGAAGGGAGGAAGAAAGGAAGGAAGGAAGAAAAGGAGGGAGGGAGGAAGGGAGGAAAGAAGGAAGGAAGGGAGGGAGGAAGGAAGGAAGGAAGGAAGGAAGGAAGGAAGGAAGGAAGGAAGGAAGGAAGGAAGGAAAAAGGCTTCCTTAAATCTCCATTGACTGAAATTTTTGAGCTACAAAATGAATAAAGTAAGATTGGGATTATAGCTCAAATTATTTTTTAGTTACAACCAGCATGAATTCATGCTATTATATACAGATGAAATAATAATACATAGACACAAAAAACATAAATCTGGAGGGAAAACTTCCAAGTACTTTGTGCACACACAGGGTCCTCGGGAGATAGAGTATAAGGTCCTCCCTGCTGAAGTGTGTACTGAACATAATGACTCCCTCCAGAGGATCCGTCAGCAGGGGAAGAAGCAGCAAAGACCCCTTTGCAGGGAATAAGACCTTACCAGCATCCTCGGAAGATGTGGTATCAGGTGCCATAACCGAGGAAGAATCAATGCTTGGCTTCAGAGCTCCAGAGTACATACTGACTTGTCTGAAGCTAGTGAAACTGGTAACTTTAAGTTGAAGTCTATGCTCATTCACCATCCCTAATCCAGGGCTCTTAAGAATTACCCTAATCTCCCCTGCCTCTGCTCTATAAATGGAGCAACAAAGCCCAAAGACAGCACATCTGTTTACTACATGGTTTGCTGAATATTTTAAGCCCCCTGTTGAGACTTAACTGCTCAGAGAAAAAAAAAAAAAAAAGAGATTCTTTTCAAAATATTACTGTCGTTGACAATACACCTGGTTACCAAGGAGCTCTGGTAGAGAGATGTACAACAAGATTAATGTTGTTAATAGTACTGTTCACACAACAGTTGTTCTGCAGCCCGTGGATGCAGGGGTAATTTCAAATGTCAAGTCTCATTATTTAAGAAGCACTGCCTTAGTGATTGTTCTGATGGACAGAGGAAAACAGAAACCCCAAACCTCCTGGAAAGGATTCACCATGCTAGGTGCCATTGAGAGCATCTGTCATTTATATGAGGAGATCAGCATAGCTCCACTTTCACTAATAGCCTCTCCTGCTCTCTCTTCAGGGACACTGACTCTGCTGCCTAAACTTCTTTCCATGACCCCCTTCCATCCTGGGGTTCTTCTGCTGCAACAGAAGCAGCAACCTCAATAGTGGTCTCTCCCAGCCTCTCTCCAGGGACTCCAGTCCTACTATCTGGTACCAAGCCTCAGGTGTTCTCCATGACCCCTTTATGCCACCAAAGCCAGTACCACCTGGGAGAGGCTTATATATACCAAGCTCTGCCAGAATGAGATGCAGCCCTGGCCCCCTCTGGACCACAGCTTCTGAGTGCTGACTGTGAGGAAATACAGACATTTTCACTGAAATGATGCTGGTCTCTCTTTACCACTCATTTCTCAGCTGCGGCTGATGGCCACTGTCACAGCAAAACAGCGGTTTCATTCTAGTTGTTTTTAATTCAAAACATCACATAACTGACCTTGATCGAATCTTTGCTTCTCCCTAACGCTTTACAAGCAGGCCTCCGTGTCTGCACTGCTCTCGGCATTATCTTCTAAATTCCCACAATACCTACTTAGGCTCTGAACACTCAACGGCTTTTGTAGTCCCTTCCATAATCCTCCCCAAAACACAAGGTCAGGTCTGTTACAGCAATGTCCCACAACCTGGTAATGGGTTTTGTCTTAGGGTTTCTATGGCTGTGGTAAAGCACTGTCGCCCAAAGCAACTTGAGGAGAAAGATTTCTTTCAGCTTACAGTTGTTGTCCGCTAAGAAGAGAAGTCAAGACAGGAACTTGGAGCCAGAAACTGAAGGAGGGGCGCGAAGGAATGCTGCTTACCTGCCGCCTGCCAGCTTTCTCTCCAGGGCTTGCTCAGTTCGCTTTCTTATATACCCCAGGACCAACTGCACAGGGGTGGCACAACCTGCAGTGGGCTGGTCCCTCTCGCGTCAATCATTAATCAAGGAACCGCCCACGGGCATGCCTAAAGGCTGGTCTTATGTGGGGCGTTATCTCACTTGAGGTCCCCTCCTCTCAGAAGACGCTAGTTTATGTCCATTTGGCAAAAAGCCTAGCCAGTAAACAACGTATCTTTTGCATAAACCTGGGATCCAAAATAGTGCATGACTCACTTTATTGTGTTGTTAATTTGATATCAAAGAATGAATCTTATCGTCAGATGTATGGTGGTTTAAACGAGAATGGGTCTCCCTCTCAGCCTCATGTATTTGAATGCGTGTTGCCCAGTTTGTGGGGTTGTTTTGGGAATGATTAGGAGGTGTGGCCTTGTTAGAGGAGATGAGTCACTGGGAGTGGACTTTGAGTTTTCAAATGCCCATGCCTTGCCATTCCCAGTTAGCGCTCTCTCTCTCTCTCTCTCTCTCTCTCTCTCTCTCTCTCTCTCTCTCCCTCCCTCCCTCCCTCCCTCCCTCCCTCCCTCCCTCCTCTCTCTCTCTCTGCTTCCAACTTAAAAATAAGAAGCAAGCTCTCTCAGCTACTGCTCCAGCACCATGCCTACCTTCCTGCTGCTATGCTTTCCACCGTGATGATCATGGACTCACGCTCTGAAAAATGTAAGCAAGCCCCCAGTTAATTCTTCTATAAGTTGCCTTGGTCATAGTGTCTCTTCACAGCAATAGAACAGTAACTAAGGCAGGATGCATTTATCAACTATCAGCTTGGTATGATTGGTGGTGTTTTCTGTTAATTCAATTTTATAATAAAATTAACATTATGTTTTAGAATCTCAGCCCCTGGGTCTTAAAAGAAAAATAACCTGCCATTTAGCCTTTCAACTGGAAGGGTATCCATGGTCAAGTGCAGATGAAAAGTGAGCTACTGGAATATAAAGAAGTCTGATGGAATGGGAGGCATGGAGAAGACACAGAATCGTCCCGTGTGAAAGAGGAGATATTCCAGGCTAGAGGCAAGAAGGGCATGTGAGTGAAGGTCTCTATGCAATAACTCAGGTAATAACCCAGATTAGGGAAAAGAGAAAGTCATCTTTTGTAGGCAGCCAAAAGGGCACGAATGCTTAGAGTCAACAACACTGTCAGCCTGTTAGAGGATGGTCAAGTTCAGTCAAGAGGACCTCAGACCAATCACATCTGAGAGAATCTAAACAAAACTGCATACAAATTAAGAAGGAAAAAACACACACTGCATTAAATAAAATATCTTGTCTGTACTTCACATTTCTCATTTGTTTCAAGTGATTTGCTCTGTTGGGGAATGTTAAACTGTTTATAGATAAAAGGTGTACAAATTACAACTGCATGTTATTTTAAATTAACAAAGACACTTTCATGAAATACAAAACAACTAATACAATCATTTGTGATGCAAAATAAGTCACAAGCCAGATATGGAAAGCAGGTTTTACGTGAACAGCACCACCAATTCTGAGTGCTCATCCTGACAGTTTGACTATCCACACTTAAATAAACTGAGATGAATTCTCCCAAGTAGACACTGTGTGCCTCAGGAGCTGCTGGGACATAGAAGATAACCTTATTCAAGTTAATGAACTTATGATTTGGGGAACATGGTGAATTGTAAAATAAATATATAGTATACCCAGTGGCAACAAAGTTGTTCCCAAGCCTGTATCACTTCTGTTTACAAGCAGTGAAAACTCCTCTGAGGAAGGACAGACAGCATATAATCATTCCATTAATTTCTCCTCAGTTTTATGTTAAACAATCAAAATTTAATAATTTTTCTACTGTGGATTTTTTGCATAAAAAGTCTTTAAATGTTAGTTTTAAGGAAATATTATTTGGGTATAATAACACTATATAATCACACCAAATGAGTACCAATCTTATGCCAAGTATCTTTCTATTTTCTTATGTTTTTGCTACCAGTGGCAGGGCATAGAATCTAGATGAAAGCTTGATTTTAAAAACTGGCTTCTTTGGATTTCAGATGCATCTGTTTATGTGCCAAAGGATGAGTTTTATGACTCTAAACTGGCCTCAAACCCTCAGACCAAATCAAAGACTTTGAAAGGGACAGAGGAGCATTGACTAGGCCATGTGAAGGCCTAGGTAATAATGAAGAAATTTACCTAAGTTCTTTCAAATAACTACTCATGATAAGGTTGGAATTTCTCTGTTTCTTTTATTCTGAATTTTGAGATTGTAGCAGACATATATCATTTACCCTTCCCTTTCCTTACTCCAAACCCTCCCATATAATTTTCTTTGTTCTTTTGCAAATTTATGGTCTATTCTTTTCATTGTCATTGTATGCATATATGTGCAGCATATATATTTCCATATATGTAATATAAACCTAACCTCCTCAGTCTGTATAATCTTAGTTGTATATGTGTTTTCAGGGCTTACCATTTAGTATTATTGGATAACCAGTTGGTGTGCTCTTCCATGGAAAAGACTATTTCTCCTGCTTTCAGCATTCCTTAGCTGTCTGTTGTCCTTGGGTACCGTTGAGGCCTCCTGGACTTTTGGCCATCCCTCTTAGCACATCTACTGCTGTTGTCCTTGTTCAGCTAATGTTTATGCAGTCATGCTGGTAAGACTTTATAGGTGTAGCTTCTGACATTTCTAGGAGCAGAGCCAAAATATCCTCAAGGTAGGGTAGTTGAAGATATCAGTCTGGAATGCCAGATGTCCCCTGGTTTTAGCTCCTGGATTCCAACAACCATGAAGATAGAACATAGACTCAAGAGAGCAGTTTTTCTTCTCCTGGGCAGATCCCTGCTCCTGCATTTGTCATCTTAGTGACAAAACAGTAACCTTGTCAAAGAATCCAGAACCTTACACTGATGTCCTTGCACCTTGTTATTGAAATAGACATCTATACACAATTAAGATACCAATCACACATCCTTTTTATTCCACTGCTAATATGAAATACCAGATGACTTTCTACCATAGTGGCTGAATATCTTTAAACTCTGTTACCAGATTAATCTTTTTTTTTTCTTGCTTAAAATGTCCGCATGTTTATTATCACCCTTCTTAAACATCAAAATAAATGTACAATATGATCTGACCAGCTGGTGAAAACTTATACCACTTTTCTGTTTTGCATCCTTAGAGCTTCTGAAGAGCACTCTGCTGTTGGGCCCAGGCTTTTACTTGCTAAGATGAATGATGATGATAGTGATACCTTGTGGATACATCAGGAGATCACTGGTAAGAGTCTTCATTACAAGGTAGTTATCCAGGGCTGGGGGGATGACTCAGCCATTAAAGGCTAGGCTCACAAAATAGCTATCTAGATACAAGACAAGACAACGGAAGTACCAGCACCAAGCAAACGCCTTTATTTTAGGTAAAGGCCCTTCTGAGAAGTTAGTTTGAATAACATAGTGTGGAGCAAGGTGGTGTATCATTTTTTGGTGTATCTGGCTTTGGTGTATCATTTTTTCCTAGAAAGTTTACCTACTGAGAATTTCTAATGCCTTTTGTATAGTTTGATTCACTAACAAGTATCCCAAGGCAAAAGCAATCATGCTCCATGCCCCTCAAAAGGATAGATCCCCATCAAGACCAAAAAAAAAGAAAAAGAATAACAACAAAAATCTCCATTGATATGACATATTTATATGTAAAAAGGTCTAGCTCAGAAGAAAACAATCAGCCCTAGGTAGACAATTGTTTTATACACAACACATTTGGTCTTTTCAGAAGCACCTGTTAAACGATGTAGGTGGCACTAACCATGCGGGATGAACATTTCCTCATCGTCTCGGCTGATGTTTTCCTGTGACAGAACTGTTTCTATGGTATGGGTTCCACTTTCTGCACCGTTCATTGTCCTACGCTGGACATAGTCAGATTTCTTACCAGTTCTCTGTAATAAGCTTGGCACAGTGAATGTCCAAAGACGGTGGAGAGTTTAATGGGGTGCTGTCTTCTACGTCTGACATCAGCGTTGTAAACACTAAAGCACAGAATCTGTAACTGCCTGCACAGGGCAGGAGTAAAAAAAAAAAAAAAAGAGGGAGAGGGAGGGGAAAGGAGAAGAGAAGGAATGGGAGGGGAGGAGAAGAGGTGGGAATAGAGGGGAGGCGGGAAGAGAAGAGGAAAAGAAAGAAGGGAGGGGAAGAAGGGGACTAGCTGGGAAGAGTAAGGGGAGGGTAAAAGAGGGTAGTGAGCCGGGCGGTGGTGGCACACGCCTTTAATCCCAGCACTCGGGAGGCAGAGCCAGGCGGATCTCTGCGAGTTCGAGGCCAGCCTGGGCTACAGAGCAAGATCCAGGACAGGCACCAAAACTACACAGGGAAACCCTGTCTCGAACCACCCCCCCCCCAAAAAAAAAGAGGGTAGTGAATGTTGAATGTGCTCACAGTACGTTGTGTATAAACATGACAGTGTGAAATGTGTAAAACTTTTAGTGGAAAATGATGAGGTGAGAAAGTATAGACAAAAAGTATTTTTTAAAAATACAAGATTTTATTCTCCTGTACACAGTGTTTTCCTGTATCCTTTGAGCCAAATGTTTCAATTTTCCTGACAACGTCTAGTGCATTCAGTCTACAGGGGTGGTTCTCAACCTGTGGGTCGTGACCCTTCTGGAGGGTGAATGACCCTTTCACAGGGTTTGCCTAAAACCATCCGAAAACGTAACTATTTACTTTCGTAACCATAACAAAATTACAGTTATGAAGCAGCAACAAAAATGATATTATGGTTGGAGGGGGCGGTCACTACAACATGAGGCACTGTATTAAAGGGTCACAGCATTAGGAAGGTTGAGAACCATTGCTCTAACGGAGGCTTGTTTGTTTGCTTGCTTGGTTTTTGTTTTTTTTTGTTTTGTTTTTGAGACAGGGTCTCACTTGCAGCCCAGGCTAAATTCACATTTGCTAGTAGCCAGGCTGGCCTCAAACTGACTCTGGCTTCGGCCTCTCAAGTGCTGAGGTTGTAGAATTGTGGTACCATTTGGGGCTCATAGACTGACTTATCACATAAATAGAATAATTGGCGAGAGTTTTGAAACTAACCGTGTTTCATTAGCAGAATACATTTAGGACCCACATGTTCTGAGTGTGCCATTAGTTTTATTTCATTACTGAGTAATATTCCACTGTATGGATATATGGTTATACATTCACTAGATTAAAAACTGAGTCATTTCAAGTTTTGGACAAGTTGAAATATAGTGGTGGTAAACATTCTCATACATGTTAGGTGAACATAGGTTTTTACACAGGAAGAAGTCTGGTCTGGCAAAAGGTTTTTGAACGTAAATGAAACAACTACATCCTTTCCAAAAATTCCTGCCAGCCGTGGATGGTATTTCCAGTCCCTTCATTTCCTCCTCAGCATTTATATTCTTCATTGTTTTAAGTCTTAAATATTCTCCTGGCATCACATCATGATTTTAATCCTCATTTCTCTGATGACTAATGATCTTTCATTTTTATTTGTGGGCTAATTTACCATCTGTGTATCTTTAGCAAAATGTCTGTTCATATATTACAACCTCTTTGTAATTGGGCATTATCTTTCTTATTATTGGGTTTGAATTTTCTTCATGGTTGTGAGATACAGCACCCTGATCAGCTATTCATTGTACAAAACATTTGCTCCAAGCCTGTTCTTTGGGTTTTCATTGGCTTAGTAATGTCTGACACTGAGGAAACAATTTTGCTGAAGTCTTCAGTGCCTGAAGTAAGAAATTAAGAAGTCTCAATCCAAAATAAAGTCCTCAAGACTGTCTCCTGGATTTTCTCCTAGAGGATTTTATAGTTTTGAGATCCATGTTTCTTTCTCTTGCAATTTCTTTTGAGAATTTCATACATGAGCATTGCATTTACATCATTCCCAGCTCTCTGTTCTTCTACAATCTCACCTGTGCCCCCCCCAACTTCCTCTCAAAACCATGACCATTTTCTTTAATTATTATTATTATTATTATTACATATATAAGTATACATATGTGTGTACATATATACTATGTATATAGTACATAAGTACACACACACACACACACACCCTACTGAGTCCACTTCGTTGGTGCATTTATCCTGGCGTTAGACCTATCAGTGGGCTCATCCCTGGAGAAGACTGGAGCTCTTAGTCTCAGCGGACATTGATTTCCTACAGCTCTTCATTGAGGGAAGAGAGAGAGAGGCCTTGTGAAATTTAGCCCCATATATGTTGGGATGTCAAATGGTGCTGCCATTTTTCAGGTCTTGTTTAGGCAGCCATATTATTTACATTTTTCTGGATATAGCTTCCCTGTCATATACGGAAGACAGCATCTCACAGCACACATCATGGTCCTCTGGATGTTATGCTCTTCCCACCCCGTCTTGTGTGATGGTCCCTGAGCCTTAGGTGTATGGGTTGTTTTATATGTAACTACTGGGGTTGGGCACCCCGTGGTCTGTTGTTCTCTGCATTTTGACCAGTTGTAGCTTTCTGTGATCTCCCTTTGCTGCAAAAAGAAATGTCTTTGATGAGTAGTGAGAGCTACTCTTATCAATGGGCCTAGGGGGTCAGTATTTAGAATGAAGTTAGAAATTATACTGGTTTAAGAAAGTGGCAACAGTAGGTTCTCTCCAGGGTCTGTGACCTCACCAATCACAGGTAGTTGACTAGTTTTACAATATAAGGCATGAATTTCCTCCTCCTCCTCCTCCTCCTCCTCCTCCTCCTCCTCTTCCTCCTCCTATTTCCTGGGCATTAAGTCCAATAAGACAGTTTTGGCTTACTCCAAACATAAGTGCTATTGTTGCACCATCAGAAGTATCTTGTGATGGGCATTGTTGTGGTCTTTAGGCTTTACAGCTGGGTAGGACTACTGACTGAG
>CABHPQ010147417.1:7839-23842 GCA_902168405.1 Peromyscus aztecus
TCTCTCTCTCTCTCTCCAGTCTTCTAGTTCCTGGCTGTTACCATTCTGCACTCTGCTTCTGTGAGATCAATTACTTTATATTTCACAAATAAGTAAAATCATACAGTATTTATTTTTCTGTGCTTGACTTTTTTTCTTAGCATAATGTGCTCCAGATTAATCTGTGTTGTTAAAAATCACAAGATTTTCTTTTGAAAGGTTAAATACTATACCACAACCCCACAAAAACAGCACATTTTCTTTATGCAATCATCCATTGACAGACACTTGGGTTGATTATCTTGGATACTGTGAGTAATGCTGAAAAGAAGATGTAATATATTTAATATTATTTAATTTCTTTTAGATATTTACTAGAAGTGATTGTTGGATCATATAGTAATTTTAAAAATATTTTAAGGAACCTCCATACTGTTTTCCATAAAGGCCGTACTAATTTACATTCCCTACAATGGTGTAAATGGCTTCTTTTTCTCCTAGCATCTTTGAGAAAAATACCACTTAATCCTGGAGTATGATTTTCTTGATGTGTTGTTTGGAGTCAGTAGTCGTAAGAGTTCTTGCATCTGTATTCATCAGGTATGTTGGTTTGAGTCTCTTCCTTCATCTTTCCTTCCTCTTCGTATGTTTGCTCTTGGAATCAGGATGATGTTGGTATCATGGACTGAGGTTGGAATGATTCTCTTCCAGATTTTTGGAATAGTTTGATAATTCATACAAGTTTTCTTTAACAGTTTGGTACAATTCAGCAGTAAAACCATCTGGTCCTGGGCTTTTCTTTGTTGGGAGGCTTTTTAATTCAATCTCATCACTCATTATTGATCTCTTCAGGTTTTCTGTGTTCTTATGATTCTGTTCAGGTAGGTTTTAAGTGTCTATAGATGTATTCACTCTTCTAGGCTTTCTAGGGTGTTCATAGTAGTACCCAGTGATCTTTTGTATTTACCATGGGATCTGTTGTAATGTCATTTCTGTTTCGTGTTCTCTCTCTCTCTCTCTCTCTCTCTTTTTTCTTGATTAGTCTGGATCTAAAAGTTCGTCAATTTTACCTACAAAAACCCAAGTCTTGCTGGCACACTCCTGTACCCTGGCCTTTAGATAGTGGTGGTAGGTAGATCAGAAGTTCAAGGTCATCTGTGGCTACATAGATTTTTCTAACCTGAAACTTTTAAATAAAAAAATTATTAATTTTTGTTTTATGTTTGTGAGTGTTTGCCTGCAGGTATGCATCATGTGTGTGACTGCAGAGGCCAGAAGTGGGTGTCAGATACCCTAGAACTGGACTTACAGGGGACAGTGAGTGTCATGTGAGTTCTGGGAGCAAATCTGGGTCCTTTGCAAGAGCAATATACTGCTCTTACCTGTAAGCCATGGCTCCAGACCCCTGAAATGTTTCTTAATTTTATTAGATCAAGCAGGGATTTTTTTGTTTGTTTGTTTGTTTTGTTGTTTGTTTTTTTGTGGAATCTTGAGAATTTTTGTATAGATCTGCCCTGTTTTTTTTTTTTTTTTTGTCAGCTTGACACAAATCTATACAGTTTTGGCTAGAGCAATAGTTTTCAACCTGTGGGTCATGACCACTTTGGCAAACCTCTGTCTCCAAAAATATTTACATTACAGTTATGAAGTAGCAATGAAATAGATTTTATGGTTGGGAGTCAATACAACATGAGGAACTATATTAACAGGTCTTAGAGGAACATTGGGCTAGAAGAACCACGGGGCTGGAGGAACCTCAACTGAGAAAATACCTGCATCAGATTGCCTATAGGCAAGTCTGTGGGGCATTTTCGTGATTAATGGTTGATGAGAAAGGGCCCAGCCCACTGGAAGGTGGTGCCGCTAGGTGGTATAAGAAAGTAGGCTGAGCAAGCAAGCCATGGGAAGGAAGCCAGTGGGCAGCAATCCTTTATGGCTTCTGTTTCAGTTCCTGTTTCCAGGTTCCTGCCAAGTTTCTTAGTCTAATCAGACATTTTTCTCTTTCTTTTGAAACACTAGCTTGTAGATTCATTGATCTTATCTCTTTTTAAGACTTTTTTCATTGTTCTATTTTGATGTTTAGTTTCCTTTTTGATGTCTTTGAGTTTTGATCTTTTTCTAGGTTGGGTAGTTAGATTATTTCTTTTTTCTTAAATAGGCATTCATTGTTTTAAAGTTTCCTTTTAGAACTGCTTTTACCATGCTCATATGTGTTTACTGCTTTAGAGGCAGTGGGACCTGGGAGGATGGAGCCGATAAGTGAGGCAGACTAAAGTCTCATGCAATAGCGAACTTTATTCAGAACATCAGACGATTTATACTCTGTGACTAAAAGAAGTCACATGATTAAAGTGTACAATCACAGGGGCAAGCCACACATGGTGGGCGAGACACATATGGCAAAAACATGTTTTTCCACAGAGGCATAAAAATAAATAACAATAGCCAGTCGTAATGAATATTCTGAAGTAAATTCACTCCTATCTGCTACACCTGAGAGGGGCATGAAAAAACATTAAAAAAAACTGAGGTCACAAGACTTCTGTCTTGTCTTCTTGGAGTTTTCTCACAAGCGCTTAGAATTCTCCTCACATAAATCCATTCTTGGACTTTGTCCTGACACATGCTTTGCTATTTATATTTCCATTTTAGTTTATCCCAAGGTGTTTTATTACCTCTCCTTTGATTTCTTCTTTAACCTATAGATTTTTGGGGAATGTGTTGCTCAGTTTCCACATACTTGTGGATTTTTAAATTTTTTTCTCATCAATGATTTCTATAATAGTGTCATACCATCTGTGGTCTGAAAATTAATACCACTTAAAATCTTGAATTTATTACTATTTGTTTTGTGGCTTATCATATAATCTACCCTAGAAAATGTTACATTTGTGATTAAAAAATAGTGTGTATTTTGTTGTTGAGTGTAATATTCTAAATATGTTGGTTTAGTTCATTTGATCTGTAGTATTGTTCATGTTAACTTTTTTTTTTTTTTTTTTTGGTTTTTCGAGACAGGGTTTCTCTGTGTAGCCTTGCGCCTTTCCTGGAGCTCACTTGGCAGCCCAGGCTGGCCTCGAACTCACAGAGATCCGCCTGCCTCTGCCTCTCGAGTGCTGGGATTAAAGGCGTGCGCCACCAACGCCCGGCTAAATAGAATCCTTTTTTTTTTTGGTTTTTCGAGACAGGGTTTCTCTGTGTAGCTTTGTGCCTTTCCTGGAACTCGCTTGGGAAACCAGGCTGGCCTCGAACTCACAGAGATCCGCCTACCTCTGCCTCCCAAGTGCTGGGATTAAAGGCGTGCGCAACCAACGCCCAACTTTTTTCTTAATGATTATATGTTCAGATCTATCCTTTCTTAAAAGTTGGGTATTGAAATCCCTAGTATTAGATCACTGTAATTTTGTCTTCAATTCTTTTAACATTTGCCTATCTTTTTAGTTACTCCAAGTTTGGGATATATTTACAATTGTTATATTTTCTTGAGAATTGACTTTTTATCAGATGATGACTTTTTTGTGGCAATTTTTGGCTTAAAATGTCTTGTGTCTGGTAAAATACCTCTGCTTTCTTTGGGATCTCATTTACATGGAATATCTATTTTAATCCTCTCGCTTTCAGCTTATTTTCTTCCTGAAGGTTAAAGTTGATTATGGCAATATGTTGTTTGATCATTTAAAAAAAATCTTTTGATTGGGGAATGTAATCTATTTGTACTTAATGATAGATTGAAAGCCCTTACTACAATGATTATGTTCTGATTTGTAGTTTTTTCACTTTCAGTTTCTCTCTTGATAGTTTCCTTTGTGATTTTATTAAAAAAATGATCACAGTTTTTGATTTTTTGGTCTTTATTTATTGTGTATCTATTCTAAGTTTTTCTTTGTGGTTATCATAGGCATACACAAAGCATAGTTATAGTCTGTTCTAAGATGCTAAAAATTTAACTTCAACTGGTTTATGCCTATAGTCTCAGTACTCAGGAAGCAGAGTCAGGAGAATTGCATATTGGAGGCTAGCCTTGGTAAAAAAGCAAGACCTCTTAAGAAAACAAAAATATGCCTTTAATCTCAGATGTTTGGATGCAGAGGCAGGTGGATTGCTGTGATTTCTCGGCCAGCTTGGTCTATGGTAGCAAGTTCCAAGACAGCCAGGGCTGCATCGACTGTCTCAACTCCCTCCCCACAAAAAAGAAAAACAAACAACAACAACAACAAAAAGGAAACAAAAACACATACCAGCCCCCCCCAACCTCAAAAATAAAATTGCATTAACATTTTATGTTAATGTTGTCATAGATTACATCTTTCATATATTGTGTATCTTAATAAATTGTTGGAATTAGTAGTTTTTTTTTTATTTAGTTTCTTGAGACAATGTTTCCTCTATTGTCAAGATTGGTACCTTACTCCTGACCTCAAGTGATCCTCCTTTCTCAGTCTCCTGAGAATCTGAAATTACATGTGCCATTCACTCAGCTTCATTTATTTTTAGTGTTTGTATTTTAACTTTCTTGTTAGAGTTAAAGTTACTTTCTACCATCACTGTGGTGGTTTATTTTTCATGTGGTTAGCTCCCTTTCATTTCTTATAGGCTACTCTGGTGGTGATGAACTCCCACAGCCCTGCTTGTTTGGGAGGGTTGCAGTTTTAAATAGGGCTCACTGAGAAAGTCACATTTGGCAAAGACGGAGAGAGGCCCAAGTCTAAACCTGTGAGGCTCAAGTCTTAAGAAACATAGAGGCCAGTGTGGCTGGAATGGAATGAATACTGGCAAGGAGTGGTGAAGGATAGGAGAAAACTTGGGATGAGATAGCTGACTGTGAAGACTGTATTTCACTTGAGTGAGGTGGGGTGGAGCTGGAGGTTTGTGAGCATGGGCAATGTACGTAAAGAATACAGCGCTTTACCCATGCCTAAATCATGTACCATGCCATTCACCTACTTAAAACTCGTCTATAATGTGTTCACAGAGCTGGGTGTCTACACCACAGTGGACTTGGGGACATTGTTACCACCCTGAGAGGTAGCCTGTTCTCTTTTGTGGTTACCTCCATTTTCTCTCCATTCCTCTACCTTTTGACTCCATGGATTTAATTATTCTGGACAATTCATATAAATGAAATCATACAATATGTGATCTTCTATAACCTTTTTCACAATGTATAATATTTTCAGAGTTCATCTGTGTTGAAATATTGAACTTAATTTCCTTTTATGGCCAAATAATAATTATATTGTTTGGTTATATCACGTTGTGTATAATCTTTAGCTGATGGGTATGGATGCTATTTTGATTATTAGTTTTTTTTTCAAGTAATTTATTCATTTGTATTTTCTGTACATTGGTGTTTTGCCTGCATCTATGTTTGGAGGAGCATCCCCTGGAACAGGAGTTACAGACAGTTGTGAGCTGCCACGTGGGTGCTGGGAATTGAACCTGGGTCCTCAGGAAGAGCAGCAAGTTCTCTTAACCACTGAGCCATCTCTCCAGCCCCCTGATTATTAGTTAATAATGCTATTATGAACATTTGTGGTTAAGTGTGTGTGTGTGTGTGTGTGTGTGTGTGTGTGTGCATATGTTTGCACTTGAGGTGCTGCTTTAAAACTATATTTCTTATAGTGCAGGTAACTGAGTCCAGGGTCTCAAGTATACTAGACAAGTACTCTATCATCGGCCCACACCCCAGCCTAGAAGTTTATTTTAAAAGGAGCATATTCACTTGACTGGGTCTAAATGACGAGGTTCTTAGAATGTTTGGCTTCATCTGCTACTTTCTTTTAGTCAGTTTTTCTTGTTACAGTGTTATGTACACACAGAAACACACACACACACACACACACACACACACACACACACACACAGTTTCTCTACTTTGTGTTTCTTTTGAGTGAAAATTTGACTACATTAAGTAGGTTTCCTGAAAGGTAAGGTCTGTTCTGTGTGGATACTTACATTAAAGGTGATTAAAATAAAATAGTCTGATAAAATTTCAGTTTATTGAAGTTCTTTTCTTAGAGATTTGTTTTTATTTTATGTTAATGAATTTGCCTGCATGTGTGTATATATATCATATGTTTCTGGTGTCCATAGAAGCCAGAAGAGGGTGTCAGAATCCCTGTATCTGAAATTATGAATGGTTGTAAGCCACCATGTGGGTGCTGGGTCCTGAACCTGGGTCCTCTGCAGGAGCAACAAATTTCTATAACCATTGAACCATCTCTTCCACCTCCATTTTATGGAAATTCTTAAGGAGAGGTTACACATTATTTTCTGTGTTAAGTTGGGGCTTATTAGTGAGTCATGTTAATAACATTATTTAAAATGAAATGGAACAGAGAAGGCAAGAGTGAATTTCTCACAGTAGGGATAAATGTTCATGGAGGCTTTCTTTTAGTTAAACATTATGAATCAGGTCAAGATAGGAAATTTGGGGCTAGATAGATAGCTCAGCAGTTAAGAACACTTGTTGCTCTTGCACAGGACCCAGGTCTGATTTCTAGTACCCACAAGGTGGCTCATAATCCTCTGTAATTCCAGTTCCAGGGGAGTCTGATGGCCTTTTCTGCTTTTACAGGCATATACACTTTGTACATGTGAATTACATTACATGCCGGCAAACATATTTACATTACATAAAAATAAACCTTCAACCAAGCATATAAAATGCATGTGCGTGTTTTGTGTAAAGAGTTATACTAAAAAGAAGCTTGATGCCTCTGGATTGGGATATACTATGGTAGTCCTGTAATTAGCATTGATTCCTTCCCATTTTGTTTTTATATTTTGGAGTATTGAGGTACTATTCAGTGTGGAGTATTTAAAGCCTGCTTTATGCTATGCATCCTAACAAAATAAAATATGGTTTTATTCATTTGTTGTATTTAATGTAATGAGGAACATAGAGGGTGAGATTTTATCTTTTAATGATTACATATGATTTTGTGATAATGCTATGACTAAGGATATATATTTTAATTGCAGGAATTTATAACCCATGGGATTATATGGTAAATGATCTTGCCAAGGAAGAGACTTAAAAATGATGGTAAGTACAGCTATTTTTTTTAATCACATTTGTTTGTTTGTTTATCAGTGTCACATGTAGCATAGTGTGTACATGGAGAGATGATCGAACAGGTTTCAGGAGTTAATTCTCTCCTTCCACCCTCTGGGTCCTGGGGATCAAACTTGGCTTGTTGGGCTTGGCATCAAGTGCCTTTACCCACTGAGCTGTCTCCCTGACCACTGTGATCAAGCTGTTTTAAAAACTGACTTTAGGTTTTCTGTGTTTGTTGTTTACTTCTCTTTTTCCTACTTCCTGCCATCTATTCTTCATCTGTAAAATCCAGTCTTAGTCACTGTTTCAGGCACGGCTGCTGCCTCGGTCTGACACTTGTGGAATGTGGGATAGGAAAACAGGTGAGGACCAGCCTCTCTTGTTACAAGTAAATCCAAGCTAAGTTCCTGGGCTACCTTATCCTGGATGGGCGCTGTGATAGAGGACCTAAGAAAGGAAGCAAGCAAATGTGCTGTCATTCCTGACACTTTGACAACTCAATGTCTCCAGACACTTCTATATGCCTGAAACTATTCAAATAGAGGGCTTAGGAAGAGGGAATGTAGTCTTGCCCAAGTCCCTCCTTGGAAGATTTGAATATAGGAGCAAGTCTCAGAAGTATGTAGACTGTGGTGAACATTCTGAGTAATTGATTTCTTAGAGTGTATCGGGCAAGATTTAAATATAACTTAAAGCTGATGTTTATTGCTTTTATTTGAAATATTAAGTATTTGAACAAGCCTGTGTAAAATCTCTATGTAGCACTAGGTGGCACACTATGACTTTGAGTCAAAAATTTGTTGAGATCTGTAAGAAAAGAACCTGAGTAAGAATGCTGTTGAAATAGTCATCTATAAAGTGATTATGTATCTCATACTCTTTGATTGTATTACAAATTTAATATTTAATCATACTAGAATGATTAAAAGTATTATGATACTGACATGTTTATAAGAATTAAGTTGTTAAAAAATGATCAGATTTTGAGTTTTTACTGCAAGGAGCACGTTCAGCATGTTACAGAAAGCATCCATAATATGAAATGAAAACTGTTCTGGGCACATACAAGATGAATAGTAATATTTTTGCATGTTAAATGTTAGAATAAAGAATAAAGACAATCCTCAAGCTGGTGGCTTTTTCTCTGTCTTTCTGCATTAAGTACAAAAGAACTAAGTTGGTAATAGTGATGTTCATAGGAGAAAGGAGCATTCAATCCAGAAGTTCAGGTTTAGTATTACTGCAGACTTGGGACTGTGAGGTTATTTGTTTTGTTTCTGTTACTTTATGAGGACTTGAGTTAGACAGGACATAGGAGCAGTGAGTTTTATGTCATGATGTCTATACCTGTAAGATTTTCTACAGGGGAACAAGGAAATTACCTCAAAGAGCTAACAGTATGACATCAATTTAAACTTGTTCATTTGGCCTGGAATCCTTAGTGATGCTTTTGTTTAAAACTATGTTTGGGTAATCTTAATGGAGGAGGTTTTTTTACATCATTGAAAAGCGTGAGAGTAAACAGAGAAGAGTAAAAGCTTTAGTTAATTAGGTAGGTACTTCTGGGAATTTCAGGGCAAGGCCAGAAGAGTGAAGGGATGTAAACATAGACATTAAGTAGAAGGCTAAAAGTTCTGGAGAGAAGATATGAATTAGTTTCTGATCAGAGTATTCTAATAGGTGGGATCATTTTTTTTCTAGTAGTTTAGATTTTTTAGTAGTAGTTCATTCATTTGTGTACTGAAACTTTATTTTTTGTCACTCATAGATTTAGCAGGCATGTTTGTTCTCTTTCCCCTATATAACAAATTTTCTGTCTATCAGATTCTTCCCATGAGCATAAAATATGACCTGTCTTTTAAAAATCTTGTTTTTCTTTTTCTTGTTTTTAGGTAATACTCCAAGAGTTTTATTTTTATTTTAGCTTTATGTCTTTTCTCTATTTTTAGTCTTATGTCTAGTCTCTCATTTGCCATTCTCTTTTGAATTTCCTTCCGTTTTTGATTTTGATTGTTATTCCACGCACTAGTCTTATTGATATGTAAGATGTGGGGCTGGCATAGGTGCAGATTGGTGGTTCTGCTGCTTAATGTAGCTGTTCAAACTTTAGACTGTATTTGTTTTAGAAGTAATTTAAAAATTTTATTTTAGGTTTTTTAAACCTTAAGACATACCTAGTGTCTGATGAGCCACATTCCAAACCTCAGATTGGTTTGTGTATTCATGTTTTGGAGGCCAGAGTTGACAGTTGATGTCTCCCTCTCTCTCACCACATGGTCATGGTGCATGTGTGGGAATATGCATGTTTGTGCATGTGTTGGGGTACTCGTGTGTGTATGTGTGTGGAGACCAGAAGTCAGCACTGGGTGTCATGCTCTTGCTTTCCACCTTCTATTTGAGATAGCATTTCTTACTGAACCTGGAGCTCACCTATTGGCCAGGAGCCCTTGGGAACTTCCTGTTTCTGCTTCCAGTGCTGGGTTTTAGCTTTTCTACCTGGGTTCTGGTGTTTAGAACTGAGATCCTCATGTTTATAGATTTAGCTGCCATGTTTATTCCCTTTATCTCACATAACCAAAAATTTCTCCCTATAGGATTCTTCCCACAAGCTTAAAATATGATATGATTTGTCTTAAAAACTGTGGCTGCTTTTTCTTGGTGTCAGTAAGCACTTTATACATTAAGCCACCACGCAAGCCTTTCCCCTTTTATTTTTAAGTCATTATATATTCATTTGTGTGTGTGCATACACGTGTGCATGCAAGTGCCACAGTGTTCATGTGTGGAGGTCAGAGGACAAGTTATGGGAGTCGGTTCTGTTCTTTTACTATGTGGGTAATGAGTCTTCACACTTGTTGGCCAGAGCCTTTACGACTGAGCCATCTATCATCTTTTGAGACAGAGTCTCTCACTGAACCTAGAGCTTCCTATTTTGACTAAACTGGCTGGCCTGTCTCTGCCCATCCTGTACTGGGATTACAGTCATGTTCCACATCACTCGGTTTTTACGTGGATCTTGGAGATCTGAACTCTTTTTCTCATGCTTATTCAACAAGTACTTTATCCACAGAGCCATCTCCCAAGCCACTCAAATTAGTTTTTAATTATTTGCTCTCTGAATAAGTATGAAGAATAATGACTTTGTTAAATATATGCAAAATGGCGATTGATACCTAGTAGTCTCATAAATATTACTGTTTCAATATATCCAGGCTTCCTTCCAGCGCTCCAATAGTCATGACAAAGTGAGGAGAATTGTTGCTGAGGAGGGCCGTACAGCAAGAAACCTGATAGCTTGGAGTGTTCCACTAGAAAGCAAAGATGATGATGGTATGTATTTTAGAAGTTAGCTTCCCCTTTGTAAATTGGGAGGACAGGTGGGTGTGCTGGAAGACTGGAGGCAGGAGGATTACTTGAGCTTAGGAGCTCAAGCCTAGCCTTGACAATATGATAAGGCCCTGTCTAAAGAAAATGAAACAAAGCAAAAATGTATAAGGTTATATTTAGTTCTGAAGAGTGAGTAGATTTAAAATCAGTGTACACAATTAGAATTTTTCACCAAATTGACATAGTAAATGAAATTGATTTTGTAAAAAATAGTTTAAAAAGTATTATTATTCATTTGCTATTTTAAAAAATAATGAAATTATTAAGTTATTATTCTGGTAGTTGAAATGCTGGTTTACTAACTTCATAATTTCTTCTACATTTGTTAGTTAGCCTTCTAATATAAAGAATAGCTCTTCTTCGTTTTAATTTAAAACATATGTGTAATTATACATTTAAATTTGTGTAGATTCTTGACTTAGTATTAAATGGGGGCATAATATATGACTCTCTTTTGATGTTCAGATTGTCGTAGATTTGACTAATGGGAGATTCTTGGTGGTGTTCTTTGCTCTTTCTTTGAGAGCAATCTTACATGATAGAATGTTTCAAGCTAACTAAGAATGCACTTAGGCTGTGGGTAATATCTTATTAGTAGAATGCTTATGTTTAAAAAAAAAAAAATCCAGGGCTGAAGATTCCTCTCCAAGAAATCCATTGAGTAAAGCAGTCTAAGAATATAAATTTAAAAAATCAAACAAGGGGGCTGGAGAGATGGCTCAGAGGTTAAGAGCACTGACTGCTCTTCCAGAGGTCCTGAGTTCAATTCCCAGTAACCACATGGTGGCTCACAACCATCTGTAATGAGATCTGGTGTCCTCTTCTGGCCTGCAGTCATAAAATGAGATCTGGTGCCCTCTTCTGGCCTGCAGTCATACATGCTGTATACATAATAAATAAATCTTGAAAAAAAAATCAAACAAAACAAAAAACTTCATCAGTAGTTCACATTCATTGATGATGAATAAAATTGTACTGTTCTGTGGTTTCTGGATGGAAATTAGGTACTAGAATGCATTGTGTTGTTTTGTTGTGTATTATAGATCACCTGTAGTTTAGTTGTATGTTATCTCTTTTCATTTATGTGTCTGTTTCCTTTCTCATGCTTTGAAGGAAAACCTAAATGTCAAACTGGTGGAAAATCTAAGAGGACAATCCAAGGCACTCATAAAACCACTAAACAGGTACAACATATGCACCGTTCTACTAATTTACTTTAATTCATTTCCTGAGCATATTATTGGTTATATAAATTTAAGGACTTGAATATTGTATATCTTACTTACATAAAAATTTAGTGTAACATTTTTAAATTTGAAAGTATGGATTCTGAATTCACTATTTATCTAGTCCTAAGTACTTTATAAATAGATACTTTTTTGTTGTTTTCATAGTAACCTTTGGCTGTAGGCCTTATTTTCTTCACTTAACAAAACGATGTTATGAGCTGGGGAGATGACCCATTGGCTGTGCAAGCATGAGGACCTGTATTCAAATCCTCATCATCCACATTAAAAAAAAAAAAGCCAGATATGACAATATGTTCCTGTAACTCTACTTTTGAGGGCCAGATATAGACGGATCCTAGGAGCTTACAGAGTGGCTAGCTAGCCTACCTAGCCAAAATAGCAATCTTTCAGTTTACTGAAATGCCTTGACTTAAAAGGGATAAGGTGGATAGTAGTAGATGAAGACACCTTTGCTCCTGCTATGGCCTCCCCCTATGTGTACCTAGGTGTGAACACCTGCACACATGTGTGTACCCTCCAACAGTATCACAAGAAAGTGAAGTTACTGTATGAAGAGAAACAGATGCTCAGAGAGCTGTATAACAACCCAGTGAATGATAGCCAGCCAGTATTTCAGCCCATACTGTCAGTTTTCAGTTTATAACCTTGACTTTTCTACCACCTGGTCTATATTGGGAATTTGTGATATATTCTTTCTGTAAATAATGATACTGTTAGTTTGTAGAAGTCACAATTTAGTGGCTTTAAAAGTTTCCCAATAGAGTCACTAAAGCTGTAGAGAATCCAGACCTACCTCTTATTTTAAAAATGTTCAGGATAATTATAGTTAGCTTTTTCATAGTTTTTTTTCATTTTATACTTACTATTTTAACTTGATATTATTAGATATATTATGTTTATATAAGCCAAAAACTTGATGTGAAGAAAATGGAGTTCAAATCATGCTATCATTGTGAGCTCACAAAGAGTGCATCTTACAGAAGCATCAATGACAAACTTTCTTTTTAGATATGAATAAAAGATATTTTTAAAACAAGATAACTGTCTCCAGACAGAAAGAGAACAGAACTTTCTCTTTAGAAGTGAGTGGATTGGGGGCACAGACTAAGTGGTCAAAGCATCTGGAAGATGAGTTCCAATGGATAAAGAGCCTGGATGCCATTTGTGGTGGGAAACATGTTCAGGGTCTGATTTGAAAACTTAGGTGTTGTTTGAATCTTAGATGATCTTTCAATAAAAAACCCAGAGCCAGATATCAGGGTGAAAGCTGAAAGATCAGAGAAGCAGAACAGCCAGCCACTAGTTCTTACCTCTACGAAATCCTCAGCCTAAAGAGAGAGAGTTCCTGTTTCCTCATGCTTTATATACCTTTCTCTGCCCTGCCATATTACTTCCTGGGATTAAAGGTGTGTGTGCTTTCCAAGCAAAGGCATGAGATCTCAAGTGTGGGATTAAAGGCGTGTGCCACCATGCCTGCTAATCTAATGGCTGGCTCTGTCCTCTGATCCTCAGGCAAGTTTATTAGGGTACACAGTATATCACCACACTTAGGCCTGTGTAGACCTGTAGAATACTAGAATGAAAAAGACACACCCTGTCAGAGGTTGAAAGGACACACCCTGCTGGGGTGGTGGCTGATGGTAGTGGTGTCTGGAGGCTGTCTGCCGTGGGGACTGCTTTCAGGAGTAACCCTCTGATTGAGGACTCAGTCTGTCATACTCCCTGAGGGAAAGCTGTAGGCTCCAGTAGAAGTCCCTGGGAAGGAGAACTATAATGGGCCAGGTTGATGGCATCTAAAGGTGACTTGTAAGAAAGTGAAAGACATGAAACTCAAAATAAGTTTGCCAAATAAAATATCAAAGCATATGAAGAAAATGCCATAAAAACCGTCAATACTTTATACAAATGCGAATTTCCTATTTATGTAATGAAAAGTTAGATACTATTCTAAAGAGAACTTTCAAATAAATGAGTTTAGGTTCCTCACAAGAAAGAATAACTACAGGAAATTTGGTAAATTATGAATTAAGCAATTAACTATTAATTTCAAATATTTATAGATGTGTCAGTGAAAATTTGAAAAATTACAATTAATAAATGGGATATTGGAAGGAGAATAGTGAAAGACCCTCCAAGCTGGAGGGTGCTTTGAGGGGATTTAAACTAAGAGAGGACCGAAGACAAGGAAGATGTGAAGGAATCTACAATGGAATTTCTAGTACACATCTTCTAAGGCTTCCAAAAGTAGAAAATAAGTGTGCCTTGAAGGTTTTTTTCACTTGCTGACTTCTCAGGGGGTGTTAGAACATAAACTGGAGCTAAGCAGCATAAATAAAAATAGCTTTATACTTAGATCTATTTTACAGTCTTCAGAGCAGCAGGACAAAAGAAAGTCTTTAAACTTACAAAAGTAACATCACACAGGATTGCAGGTTACTAGCAGTCTTTGAGCCACAAAAAGACAAAGGAGCAGTATCTAAGAGTTATAAGGCAAGCGAACCCACGGAACTCTTAAGCTCAAGTTCTGTGCTTAGTCAGATGATTATTCCATTACAGAAGTGAAATAAAATCAGTTTCAGATACACAAAGACAAGTGTTTACATTGTTTTAGTCTGTCTTGTGCTGCTTTAACAAACTTCCACAAAATGGGTAACTTAAAAGCAATAGCCGTTTATCTGGTATATAGTTCTGAGTTCTGGAGACTGAGAAATCCAAGATCTTGGGCCCAGTCTGGTGAGAATCTTTTTGTTGTCTCAGCCTGGCAGAAAGTATCATGCCAGTATCGTGGGAATGGGTTTGTTATTCCATGAATAGTATCCTGTAAAAAACTGAGATCAGCTGGGTAAAAGTGCTTACTAACAAGCCTGATGCTTTGATGTTGATCTTGGGAACCCACACGATGGAAGGAGAAAACTCACTCCCACAAATCGTCCTCGACCCCCACACTTGCACTGTGGTGTGTGTGCAGATGGGTGCGTGCATGTGGACTCCTCCTCTCTCAGCAGCCTTTAATGGACATGGGCTCCTCAGCTAAGGGTGGGGCTTTGGGACTCCCTTCCCTCTCCAAGCTAGGATTTTTACTGGAAAAACTTATCTTTTGTTTAGGGCAGAAATTTATTTGATGGACTCAAGTGTGATATAAGCTGAAAAGAATGTCTTAAATATTCGTGTTGAAAGGTGTGCTTTATAAAAAAAAAATCTAATTCCTAGAAGCTTTTTACTTACCTTTTTAAATGTTTCATTTATTTCATCAGAGTACTGCAGTAGACTGTAAAATAACATCCACAACTGGAGAGAAAAATTTTGATAAAAGTCCCACAAAAGCAAGGCACCCACGGAAAATTGACCTAAGAGCTCGCTACTGGGCATTTCTTTTTGACAATCTTCGCCGGGCAGTAGATGAAATCTATGTGACTTGTGAATCGGATCAGAGTGTGGTGGAATGTAAGGTAAGGTGTGCAAGGAGCCATTCATCTAAAGTCAGATGCTTTAAAAGTTTTCCTACATTGGACTTGTTTACCTCACTTTTTTGAGTTTTAATTGTATACTTTTTACTTCATTACCTGTAATAATAATTGTTTTTTTTTTTTTTTTACCTTTACACTAAGATTGACTGACATATGCTTGAGGCTTTCTTGATTTTTAAGATTTTTTTAATTTAAGGTTTTGTTTATGTTATGTAATACATGTCCTCTCATATTCTGTGAAAGACTTAGTGGAAAACTGACTTAACTCATAGTCCTAGGAAGGAATCAAATGGTGTACACACACACACACACACACACACACACACACACAAATGTGTGCACACTTGAGAAAACACACAGAATTTCAGAAGTCATATCTGCATTTTCTTTGGCTACTGTAGGTGGTTATGGTGAGATTTTCATGTTCTTTTTTGGTATCATGCTTCCTGCTTTAGTCAGAAATTGGTCCCTTTCTGCTGAGATAATTAGCATGCTTCTAATTCATTCTGGTTAGAGAAAAGAGATTGATTGTTATCATAAACAATCCTGGGTGGGATTGGGATGTCATTGTAAGGTATTTTCTGATTTTAGGTAACCTTGTGATTGTAAGAGGACTTTAAACAGTTATATAGCATAATCTGTTCTGGAAACTCACTAAACAGCCTGCTGGTCTTTTAGTGAATGTAATCTATATACTATGTTAATTTTTAATTTAGTAAAATATTAAGAAAATCAGGGGTTGGGGATTTAGCTCAGTGGTAGAGCACTTGCCTAGCAAGCGCAAGGCCCTGGGTTCGGTCCTCAGTTCTGAAAAAAAAGAAAAAAAGAAAATCAATGGTACATTTTCATAGAATTATTAA
>CABHPQ010147418.1:887-13060 GCA_902168405.1 Peromyscus aztecus
CTCTCTCTCTCTCTCTCTCTCTCTCTCTCTCTCTCTCTCTCTCTCTCTGTGTGTGTGTGTGTGTGTGTGTGTTCATATTCATGCACTTACATGGGAGTATGGTTGTCTTTCTCAACTGATGGAACTTTCTGAAACTGAGGTTCTCACTGAACTGTTGTGATAGGGATCCACCTGCTACAGCTTCTTGACACACCCAGCTTTTTATATGGGTGTTAGAGATTTGAACTCAGCTCCTCATGCCTGTTTGGCATGCCCTTTACCAATAGGGTTATCTTACCAACCCCAGCACTTTTTGTCTGTCCTTGATTATCGTGATGCAGAACCCTTACGTTGAAACCACACTATGTACACTCTTGAAATTCTCTCATACTGTGACAAATGCTTTGCAAATATGTTAGAAACTATGTGTAGATTTAGTAGTTTGAATAATGGTGACTCGGGGATCAAACTCAGGTCCACTTGCTTTTACAGAATATTACCAATCGCGTCATCTCCCATCCAAGGTCCATCTCTTTAATATGTTTTAATTCAGGTGTCACATGTACCATGCTATATTTTATAAGAAACACCCAGAATTGCTAAATCTTTTCAAACATAAAAATGCACACAGGCACAGATAGAATGGACATTGTGAATATAGGTCCAGAAATAATTTGCCACCAGAAAAAGCTTAAATACTATCCATGCTGCATCATTAAATAATGAAACTCACACACACAAAAAAATGGTAGGCAAGCAATTCTAAATTCAAAGGATGAAGAATTTTTTTAAAGAAAGTTTTATTAGAAATAGATTTTCTGATAAATTAATCTAAATATATTCCCCGGAGTGGAATGTCAAATATAAAAGTCAATGTTTGAACAAAGAAACTGTTAAACTTGCAGGTGTGTTCAGTGCATGGCGTGTTAAGATAATTCATGTATTATGTAAATCCATGAATCACTTTAAAGTGATAATCTGTGGCCTTCTTAGAGTTGGATCCTATTTATAGTTACCCAAATGGTTAAAAAAGAAAAGTGACCAAGGTCAAGTATGCTTTATAGGTCATGATTATAATTCACCTGCAGGTTATTGACCAACTGTCAACATAACTACCAAACTTGAATAAGATTCTCCATATACGTGTGAGTTGATGGCTTTTTTCCCTGAACTGTAAACTTTCAGTATAAGATTCACATGTTATTATTACTAATACTACCACCAACAGTACTTTGTAAAAACAAAATATGCAAATTTATTCATCTGTATGCTTTGGGGGGGGGGCAGGTACAGAGTCTTCCCCCAAAACTCAGGTTGGCCTTGAACTCATTCCATAGCACAGCCTAGTTTGCAATCCTCCTGACTCAACCTACACAACTGGTTTCTTCTGTATGCGTCAGTCCCATTTATTTCTCTAGGTTTTTGCTTAGTAGGACCAAAGAATATAAATAAAATCTTCCACTTTTAGAAGATGCATTAATGGAAATATACAATAGCTTTTAAGTGAGCAATTACTATTTTCTTCAAAGACGGAGGATACCTACAACAGTGGTGTCCCCCCTGTGCCTCATATAATCTATGTACGCATGAAGACAATGGAGAATGTCAGTTTCAGAAAGCCATAAATCTGTTCATATTTCACTTGCCAGAGAGCATCCAAAGAATCCCCAGTTTTCAGAAGCCTAGAATGGCATAATTCTTTGCACAATGAAGGGGGAAAAAAGCCAGAATCTTATTTTTAATGAGCACATTTAGGAGATACATTTTTTGGGGTGGGGGAAGGAAAACATCTCAGTAACCTTTTTATATACCATATCCTTACTCCCACAAATAAAATAATTTTGTTCCAATTCTAGACCAAAAGAGTAAAGTCACATAAATTTACATGAAGGTTAAAACTATTCTAATTTCTGTGATTAGACAGAATCATTTTTCTCACCTTCATGATGGGTATTTCAGATGACATCTCTAAGCACAATTTTTTAGGGGATCTTACAGTATTTTAGAAACATCACACTCAAATTCTACACATCCTCCTGGTATATTATGGGTGTTTCTCCTTTTCTCAGCTGTAATTTGGTACAAATCAATCGCTCATACATCCTTGTAAATGTCCTTGAACTCCACAAACAAGGGATACAACCCTTACCACAAGCAAGCCAGGGCCAGCATCAACTTACTAGTGACTGGGATTGAAGAGGCACATTTCTCTTTATTTGAATGTTAGAAGCTGTTGGCTTTTCTGACCACTTCCTATCTGAAACACTGTCTTTTCATGGGCCATCCATTGCAGTGTACCTGCTAGTGTCATGACTTTGGCCTCTTTCATCCAGGACTCTTTTGTAAATGCCTCCTGTTTTGCTCATCCCTGGGGAACAGTCGTTTTTTAGGCCCTCACAGGCCTCAGCTTCCTGATGTGGTTGTCCACACTCTCTGGCTTTGTGATGTCACATTTCCATCACTCCAGTTACCACCCATTCTGAGCATTCTCAAATCACTGCATTTCTGACCAATATCTCCTTGATCTCCTGACCCTGCAGTAATTTGATTATTGACTTCACTTGTGTGTGTGCGAGTCGCCCTTAACACCATGGGGCTAAATGTGAGCATATACACTCTTCTCATAACATTCTTCCACTTCCTCCCCTGTAGTACACAACTCTTGCCATTGGCTTCTTGAAGCTGAAAACCTGGGCAACATCTTTTGTTCCTTCTCCCTCTCTTTATCTCTATATTAATGTATACTTCATTATCTACATGTGGATGTTTTTGAATGTGAAGATGTTAATAATTATGAAAAGACAAAATGCAAATAGGAATGTCCAGGATAGACATGGAAATTAATCGTCTATCTTGTGCAATTAGTTATAAGGTACTATTCTTTTCTAAGTACCCACTTTCTACTCTTTTCCTCTCCTCTGCTACACATCAATCCAGACCACCATCATCTTTTATGTACACAGTGGCTGTTTCCTTCTCCTCTGCATCCTGCCTGTCCTTCATCAAAATACACATGGCATTTCTTATACAATGATGGTGCAATCACTCCACTGATTATAGCCTTCTAATGGCTTCCCATTCTTAAAGATCTTTAAAGTAGGAACCATGTATATTTGCCATCATTTTATGCCTAGCAGAGCTTGGAAAGGAGCCACAGTACAAACATATTAACTGAGGAAAAAAAAAAAAAAAGAATGGCGCTATGCGTGCATACAACAAACTGAATGGGCATACAGAAAAATCAGACGGCTTCCTCAAAGCATAAGGATTTATTGGATTTTACTGGTCTAGATCTAGTTTGAGATAAAGCTAGACACAGAAGGGCACTAGTTAGTATTTCATTCATGGGGTTGTTTCCATCTTCTGCCCAAATCAAGTTCAAGTACATCCCAAGGTAAGACTGCATGGAATTTTGGTATTGGCAAGACCAGTTCATTCCATTATTTGGAGAGATGCATTAACAGTTAGGCTTTAGACACGAAGAAGTTATCCAGAGTATAGTCCATAGAGCTAAGATCTCAGCAGAAGAGAGCTAAGCACATTGTCTGTTATGTATTGTACGGACTGTAGAGCTATATTAGTTAAAAACATGAAATGCTATAGTGAAATTGATTTGCTGGCTTTGGGAAATAATGGAAAACCAAGAAAGTGACTCCTGCAACAATGTAAATAATGCCACAGGGAGAAGTGACTTTGGGGATCATTAGGCCAGTTCAAAGGTTGCTTACATGTAACTAGATATTTAGGAGGGACACACATATCTTTTTTTTTTTTTTTGTATCACTTTGCTATCATTGTGGTTGAACACAACAATCAAGGCAACTTACAGAAAGTGTCTATTTGGGCTTACAGCTCCCAAAGGGTTAGAGTTCAAGATGGCAGAGGAGAGGTAGCAGGAGACAGATAGAGGCTGGAGCAGAAGCTGAAGGCTCATGCCATCTTGAAACCATAACCATGAAGCACAGACTGTGAACTACAATGGCTAGTTCTAGAAACTCCCAAAGTTCGCTCCCAGAGACTTAACTCCTCCAGCAAGACCATATTTCCTAAACCTACCAAAACTAGGTATTTAAATACTAGAGACCAGGAGGGATATGTACCATTCAAACCAGTACAGACCCTAATGTACACTTTCCTATAGTCATTCTAAAGATACAATGGACCACTAATCAAAGACGGTGGCATGTCAGCCAGATGTTAGTACCTTCTAAAATAATAACTATATAATGTACCTTTTAGGGATGTTAAGTAGCATAATGTTGTGAAGAGGTTTGATGAACGGAAACACGTGATAGAACAGTGAACAGATGGGATGGCAATGACTAGGGGTTAGCCTTTTGAGTCCATCATATCATAATGAAAACCTGTGAATCAGCCAACTGACATCATTTAAAAATTAGTTTAAAAAAATTTTTGCAGTCTGTCATATAAATAGATAATGATGGGTTTTGTAAAGTACATGTTATTAATTAAATAGTCTGCTGCTGTGGACTTCTAAGCCTTAGGGGCATCTTGAAGTATTTATTATTTAACTCAATGATCCTTTGATGTCATCTTGCTCTATCACCTCGCATGATCTTATGATGAAATTTGTTCACTCTTGAATTGCTGACTATCAAAAAAAAAGGTCAGTCAGAGATTTTGATTGGTGAAGTAAGAAAACAGCTACATGTCATACATTCATTTTTGTTGTAAGAGTTGGAAAATAATTTTCTTGTTTAACAAAGAAACTTTCTTGAAGATTTATAATGTTGAGAATCAAAGAGAAGAAGTTCATGAAGATCTAAAATTATAAAACAAAAGAATGCATTCAAATTACAAATATTTCAGGTTAATTTCACAATGTTTAAGGTATCTCCTTCAAGCCTGATATTTTCATATTTGTTTTTGCTTAACAATGATAGCACAAAAATGCTACAAAAATACTAAATAAATAATAGACTTATTTTTTTCATGAACACATTAGTGTCACATTTCAGGAGTATACTTAAAGATAAAAAAAGTAGAAAGTGTTATTCTGCTTTATTTTCTTTTAAGACCAAATATTTGATTGCACATATGAATTTTTCATTAAGCTTCCCATTTACTGACATGCAATAAGTGGGTAAAATAGAACCATGGTGTGCTGTCTTACTTCTTAAACACAGCTGGTTCTATCCTCAAAGTTTTCTCAGAAATCTGCCTTGAATTCTCCCTTCCAACTTCTGCTGCATTCAAGACTCAATTATCTTGTGTGTGTGTGTGTGTGTGTACGCGCGCACACACGCGCACAGGTGTGTGTGTGTATGTTTAAATAAACCCTACTGCTTCCTGCATTGGCTTTCTCAGATTTAGCCTATCTTCTGCTACCAGGGTAGGTTTTCTAAAATGTGAACTTAATTATAAAGCTATCCCAACTACTTCAAAATACAAGACTTTAACAAAGTAGGCTCCAGTCAACTCTTGGATCCTCATCCACTGACAAATACTTTTATGTTATCATATATCATAACTGTGTAGAACCATCTGCCCATCACCAAATAATCTAGTCATCTCCACTCCACTTCCAGGGTTAGTAGTGTGTGACTTAGAGATTATGTCCAGTTCACTGTGATGGAAACAAATACTGCAAATACTCAACTTGCTGTAACTTGTGACTCATTGATCTGCCAACCAGCATCATATGTAATCTCTATGTTAATTACGCCATAGTTCTGCACCACCAGATCTTTCCTGTTTTTAAATATGCTGTTGAGCTATGCTCTCTAATATTCACTTGACTAAAATGACTTAGAGATATTTGAATATTTAAACCTGTTTCTTCTATGAAATGTCCAGTGAATAATTGTCACCAATTTTTGTGACTTGATTACACTCCCTCCCCCCCCACACAGAGGTGGGGGGGGATTTACTATATAGTGCTGGTTGGTTGGGAAATCCCTATGCAGATCAGGCTGGCCTTGAACTAACAGAGATCCACCTGTCTGTGCCTCTGGACTGGTAGATTAAAACTTTGCACTACCACATCCAGCCTTCATCTATTCTTAAAGAATTTGTTTTTATCTTTTTGGCTTTATGGAGATACTAACTCTTTGTCATTTATTTGTGATGCAAATACCTTCCTCTGTTGAGCAGTACAAGAGGAAAACATATCTTTTTATTTTAATCTCCTAAATTCATTGCTTAAACCTTTATAACTAAAGATCAATACAAATATAAACATGTGCTTAATACATATGTGCACATGTATGAACACATGCAGATGCCTGTGACATCTGTGTACAGATCATAAGAGGAAGAGCTGGACACCTATCCTTTGCTACATGCCACCTTATTCCCAAGTGACAGTACATCTTAGTGACCCTGGAGATGGCTGTTTCTTGGCTAGACTGGCTAGTTAGGAAGCCCAAGCAATTCTTTCTCTGTACCCTATTCCCAGCACTGGGGTCACATGCACACACTGACATTTTCAGCATTTTATGTGGATGCTGGGGATTTGAACTCAGGTTCTTACACATGCTCAATGAGCTCTCTTACCCACGGAACCACCTTTGGAACCCTGAAATGTTTTATATGATATAAGAGGCTTCATAAGCAAATGTGGACACACATCCATAGATGACCGAGTACTTTTATGGTGTGTGTCATGAAGTACACACCATTAGATAGAAGAAAATGAGGGGGCAGAATGAGTTGGTGAACAGGGGGGCTTAGCAAGGCCTTTGTTCACAAACTTTAATTACAAGGCAACGTCCCCCAAGTTCAGGGCTCATGCCTTGCTGTTTCAGGCAAAGGTCAGGGAAATCCTTCTGAGTCTTGTATCCTGTTTCTGGGGGAAGGTAAGGAGAAGGCCAAAGAGACCTGCTCATCTCTGCTATTTCTCAAAACAGAACAGCACCCTCTCCAATCCAAAACCCCACTCCAACTTAAAGTATTTGAATACCAAGGTGCCACATTTTGGAGTAAAGTGTCCCATACTCTATGGCTTTCCATCTTACTTTATTCATGGTATAAAAGTGAATTATAGTTTTAATATTAATGAAGTAAAATATATTAGTCTATGTTTTATGAGTGGTGCTTAGCATTCAGTACCTTATCCCAGGCTGAATTCATTAATTTTTTCCCCTGAAAATTGTAAAAGGTGTGCATGTCGTATCTAATCTTGGATTAATGCAGATCTGCTTCCTGAGTAGAATGGACAGGAGGAGGCATCTCAGACCCTCCAGGGCCCCATGTTGCTAAATACATAGCTCTTGTACAAGGCTTTGGAATGGACATAATGGGCTAAGAAGCTGCTTCTGTTCCGTGTCAAAACACGAAATTGCAGGAGTCACTGTTTAGATTTTTCTACTCTTAAGTCCATCATGTACTGGCATCACATAGTTTAAATGGGTTGAACTGAACATGTGGCTGTATAGGTAATATGTTCTCATTGCCGGTTGGTTCTTTTCATGAGCATGTCCACCTTGCTTCATAGATTTCACTCTGGGCATCTTCTTTAAATATAAACAATTTCTCTTTTATGTTGTTATGATTTGTTCCTTCTTCCCCCTTACAAAGAAGGCTCATGTGTTGAAAGCTTAGAGGCCAGCTGGCCATGGTGTGAAGAAACATAAAGGCTTTGACCTAACTAATGGCATCCTGCACCATTATTGGGAAGTGGGGCCTGGTTGATGGCAACAGGTCCCTGGAAAGGTTTACCTCATTTCTGGACTCGTCTTGTGTGGTGTTCTCTGTTTCTTTCTACTATGAGGTAACCCACTTTGTCCACCACCTACTCTGACCATCATACCCTGCCTCACTGTTCATGGGCCCCAAAGCAACAAAGCTAAATGACCTGAAATCCTGAGCCCAAATAAGTCTTCCTCTACGTCCTTTGTTCAGATATTTGCTACAGCAATGTAAGGCTGATGAGCACATCTATTCAGTTACTTTAAATTTGGACAACTGTGGTTTTCTCTCCTATAAATTTTATTCAGATCATGGTATACAGTTCTTAGTTTAGTTACTGATGACAAGGACTTGTTAGTCCTTATTTGTACTTTATTTGGTAAGTGTTTTGTATGCAACAATTTTATATTTTGGCTCGACAGTCAATACCTGTAATCCTGGGAGGACTTAGGTGTTGATTCTGCTGACTCTCACTGTGACTTACTTTCAAGAATGCTTGGTGACCTTTGGTTGTGAGTTAATTGCTTTGTGTTCGTCTGTGGGACTCTTGCGGGCCTAAATTGATCATGCTTTCATCTTAAACAGAATTTGCACCTCCTTGCACCAGCAGCCCTGAGGTACCAATGGACTCGGGCTATCTCTGCCAGCTTTGCATGGAAACCTCAAGCCATGCAGCTCCCATTGCTAGCCCAAAGATCAAAGTTTCAAGGGCAAAAGAGCTTTAGATTTTCCCTACACGGAACACTAAATTATCATTTGGCTTCCCCTGCTTCCCCTCCCCTCCTCTCCCTTCCGTTCCTTTCCTTTTCCATTCCCCCGTCTCCCTTCCTCTTCCTTGTAGATGCTGTGAGCCCAGCAATGTGTGTCAAGTTGTGTTCTCCTCACAGTGGGCCTGTTTTACAGAGACGCCCTGAGCACATAATTGGTTGAACTTCCAGAACAGTAACTCGGATCCTGGGTTATATTTGTTTTGCAGTGCTAGGGTTGAAACCCAGGGCCTTGTGCATGCCGGGCAAGTGTTCAACTACTGAGCCACACCCCTAGAAATGGATTTCAATCCCGTTCTTTCATTTACCCAAGACTTACTCTCCCAACTCAAAATACCAGTTCATTATTTTCCCATGACCCACAAACAAGATTTTGCTGCCAGTATTTTTTTTTAGCAAGTGTATAAGAAACAGATTAGAAACTAAAGGTGGTAATAAAAACTCAATCATAATTTTAATGTTTAAGATTTCACTATGACCAATAAACTGAAAAGTGTTGAGGCACATCACCTAGAAGAGTATATATCACTTACCATATACCATAAATTACAAGATTTTTGGAAAAGAATCCATTAATGACAGGGTTAAAAACTAATTTACAGAGTCTATAATATATTTTAACAAAGAAACCATTTTTCATGGCCCCAGTATTAATATATATAATTAAATTATACATATAATTATGTATTATATACTATTATATATAATGAAGTATATAAATTATTATATAGTAATATATATTTTTAATAATTATATAATAAACATAATCTGCTCGACCCCCTATTTGTCACTTTTACTTGGGGAGTAGTGTGATCAACCTCACATTTTCACCACGGCCTTACACCCACAAACAAATGAGGTAGGAGGACAGGGAATGGATTAGAGGTGTCAACCTGAATCACTAACTCACGAAAAGAATGAGGAAGGGACAGAAACACAAATGAACTGGGAGCCAGTGACATGGAATCCTCTTAGGAGATAAAGTAAACTCGCATGGAGGGGTTGAGCCTGAGTGGGAGAACACAGGGTCATAAGAAGTAAATTAAAGACAAGGACAACATATTTCCCCCTTGCACCTTAAATCCCAAAATAAGGCATCTGTGGCACGTCTTCATTTTCATCAACTAAAGGATTTGCTCTCCCCACTATGTGCCCAATATATTCCTAGTCCTTGCAAAATCATCACTGGGTAAGATAGATAATATCTTTGCAGCTGACATCTCTGAATGATTCTGAGTAATAGAAACTGTGCACAAGTAAACCAGTACCCTTGGTACAGACAGAATGTATGTGTGTGTCCCTGACATGGGGTGTCTTACTCAATCACTCTACATCTTATTTTTGTGAGACATGGTCTCACACTGAATTTTGAGCTCACTCTTTTGACGAGGGGGCCTGGCTAGCAAGCCTCTATTCCCTGGAAGTAGTGGATTGAATAAGAATGGTCCCTAAAGGCTCATATATTTGAATGCCTAGACAAAGGGGGGTAGGTCTGTTTGAAAGGATTAGAAAGATTAGGAGGTATGTGCTTGCTGGAAAAGGTGTGGCCTTGTTGGAGGAAGTGTGTCCCTAGGGGTGGGCTTTGAGGTTTCCAAAGCCCATGCAAGGCCCAGGCTCTTTCTCTAGCTGCTGCCCTTGGATCTGGATCCAAGCTCTCAGCTGCTTCTCCAGTGCCATGCAAGCCACCACGCTCCCCACCATGATGGTAATGAACTAACCTCTCAAACTCTAAGCAAGCCACTATTAAATGCTTGCCTTTATAAGAGCTGCCTTGGTCATGGTGTCTCTTCACAGCAGCAGGACAGTGACCATGACCCTGGAGATGGGGTGATACACACTCATTGCTCCGTTCACCTTTTCACATATGAGCTAGGCATCCAAACTCAGGCCTTCATCTCGCCAGCTCGGGCACTGAGAAATTCTACACTGAGAGATAACACAGGAAGGGGAGAGCCACTCAGTGACCATGTCAGAGGTAGACAGGAGAGAAGACCTTTCAGAGGATGATGATCTGGAGGTAGATCATGGTGGAGCATCCTCTTAGCGCTTGGAGGCAACAAATCATTAGCGGCACTGCATTGCTGTATCTGCACACTCGGCATTAAAGGGAGTTCAGAGTGTTGGAGCCACTTGACAAAAGAGATCTTCTCATTTCAAGTAATGGAACAACAATTCTGCTTTTATGCTTTGGAGAAGTCAAATAATACAATGCTGTACTGGGTGGGGGCTAATGAACTGGGCTGTATTTAAACTGAAGATGGTAAGGGGTAAAGACTATGTCAATTCTAAGGGATTAACCCTCTACACACTACTATACTGTTGAGACACTCTAGTAGCGATGGCCTATTTAGAGTAAACTGGGTTTGGCTGAGGATTACTGGGAAATAAGAGAAAGAAGTTAAAATAAAATTCTGGACCCAGTATCCTACTCACATACAGTGTTTATAGCAAAGAAGGCTACCAACGACTAAATATAACCTTCAAGTGAAATGTTTGTAAAGTGATAAACGTGGGTAGCTGCAGACATTAGGGAAAAACAACTCCGATAATGTCAGTGGTATTTTCCCCCTCCCACAAATGGCAGGATCAGAAAAGTCTCTTCCTCGGGGAAAACTCTGGAATATTAAAATGTAGGCACTGCATGTAATTAAAAGGCAAATGCATTTGACATTTTTGTTGGCACAAACTCAGAATGCCAGATCTGGGCCAGTCATCCAAACATGCCATTCAAAGTCTAAGCAGGAAAATTAAAACAACAACAACAACAACAACAAAAAAAGGGTCTAATTTGAATATGAGGAAAATAAACAGAAGTCAAGAAACTCTTCAACAATCTTCATACGATAAGGGTAAAATACCATCTAAAATACTAAGCAGGACCCACCTTTTGACCTATTTCCACTGTTTTTACTTGTAAACTAAAGGATTAAGAGTGCTTGCTATTTGGGCAGCTTTTAGTTATGAATTTTATTTTCATTTTGAGCAGGTCATTTTCCACCATGGCTTAGATAATTCATTAATCTGGCATATCTCAGGAGAGCACACAACAGGGTTTAAATCACATTAATAGAGGTTGCACTGCAATTTTCAAAGGTGTTTATTTACTAAATTAGAGACTGCCCTGATATGGGATGCAGGGACCAGGTTTATTTTTTTATTTAAAAAATGATTTTATTTGAGTCACAGCTGTTCCAAGATAATTTAGTATAAAGTTTAAATTATTAATAAATGCTTTAGAAGTTGAGATTGGTTTTTAATCCTAAAATGTCATTTGGCCTCCAGTGAATGAGTAAATCAGAGCCACCTTTTTTTGTCTCCTTACCTCCCTATGGTGTGTGTGTGTGTGTGTGTGTGTGTGTGTGTGTGTGTGTGTGACAGAGAGCAACCGGGATAGGGACTGAACTCAGGCCATCAGTCTTAGTGGCAAGTGCTCTACCTGGCTGAGGTATCTTGCTGGCTCCTGAGTCACATCTTGAAATGGTTCTGATCATCCAAAATTATCCAATCATCAATTTCTAATTATCAAAATATTACTTATATATATCTATATCTGATGAATAGATCACATTAGTCTACTTACAGATAATAAACCCAGTTTTACTCAAAGCTTTCTCCTGGTCCAAACAGGACCCTTTTGATATAAGAAAGGTGTCTCCTCAACCATGAAGTCTTACCCAGAATTTTCTTACCCTGGTCTTCTGAATTTCTTGGCCCTTGTTGGTGATATTTCACATAACACACACACACACACACACACACACACACACACACACACAC
>CABHPQ010147418.1:13070-40390 GCA_902168405.1 Peromyscus aztecus
ACACACACACACACACACACACACACACACACACACACACACCACAAATACATATGATATATATGTCACAGTCCAATGGTGCTAAAGTAATGTGCTTTCTTGTTGCTTTAAGAATGTTTGACTGTGCTGAGGGATCAAAACCATACTCTAGAACTTCATAGACTGGGCAAGTGCTCTACTCCAAGCTCCTGGACGTAGAGTGGAGTGGTTTTTATTTGTCTTATCTTTTATCTAAGGAGATCTCGATGTTGCCCTGTCTTGCCTGGACATCACTATGTAGACCAGGCTAGCCTGGATCTCAGAGATCTACTTGCCTCTTCTACTTGATTTCTGGGATTAAATAAGACAGAATTTTAAAAAGAGCAATCAAGGGATTCTGAACCTTCACTGATATTTAAACTTGGAGATTTATATAACTTCTTTGAATATTAGTTTCTTTACACATGGAATGGATTCCTGATATTCTTCTATGCCTGCTCCACAGAAGAAATGAAGCAATATTGAGGGAAGCTTCTAAGAATCTGGTATGTTTTCCACATCTGTCCTCTTTGAGGGCACAGACCAGCATCTCTACTCTGCAGCAAGAAAACAGATTACAGAATTACATGCCCTCTAAACCCCACACTTTTATATTACCATTTGGTTTCATTTACCACCTATTGGAACATACAGCTTTACAGCAAAAATGCAAATAGGCCGTTAACCTTTTGTCTGTAATTCCAAAAGCGTTAGCAGTTGATATAAACAAGTGCCCGGCAGCAGGATCATTACCTTTCTAGTACTCTGGGTCATACTTTTTTCATCTTTAAGGCTGCATTAGGTTTTTCTATGTCCTCATTGCAGGAGTTTAACTTTTTGGGGTCTTTGTAATTGTGTCACCCAAACTTTTGGCTCCTTACTCTTCCACTCATAAGTACTTCCCTGTAGTCTTCAAACAACTGACTTCATTTTCCTTTGGCGTTTTGTCTGTTTGCTTTTTCAGGTCCCAGCTCCTGAACCAACTGCCCACAGACTTCTTCCCCTTACTGTTTGGTTACCTTAAAGGTACTGGGTACCTTACTCCAAATGAGTCCTTCGGTATGGAGAAAGGGAAATGGGCATGTGTCCTGAAGGGATCCCTGATCCATGACTCTTCAGAATGACTGAGTTTCTATGAAGATGGCCTCAACACGGTACACACCAGTTCCTCTTTGCCCACTGGCTACCATGTGATTCTGCTCCTTCCTGATTTCACTCAGCCTCTTACCTACAAGAACATGTCTTCCACAGTCCTCCTAACCACACAATATTTTTGCACATTTTTGGGAGAGTAGACAGCTCAGCTTTTCTACAGACAACTTCTTGCATTGGTTATATTTTTGTTGCCGTGATAAAGCACCATGACCAACCAAGACAACTTAGAGAAGAAAGAGTTGATTTGGGCTTAGGGCTCCAGAGTGATAAGACTCTACCATGGTGTTGAGGCATGTTATCAAGCGGCAGGCTTAGCAGCTGGAACAGAAGCTGGTGGGGGGGGGGGAGGAGGGAGAGGAGAAGAGAGAGGGAGGGGGAGAGAGGGAGAGAGAGAGAACTCAAAGGGCAGGATGCTTTAAAACCGGGGCTGCTCTGTGTATCTTCCAGCAGGGCCACACCTCCCCAAGACCTCCCCAAAAAGTGCTGCCAACTGAGCACCAATCAAGTGTTGAAATACATGACCCTATGGGGGACTTTCTTATTCAAATCACCACACCTTTTCTGCCCTTTACACATCCTCAGTTGATTCGGATTTAGATCCTTCCTAACCTTAGCTATGTACGGATACTTCTAAACCAAATGCGCCAGTCAAATAACAAACAAATCAATAAATAAAATGTAAATGGTTTAATTTCATTCTCACCGCCTTTTCTTCTGTTTCAAAACTCCCGAACAACTTTTCTGCTGTTCAGTGAACTGAGAAGTGGGACTGAAGAGGAAAGGGCAAGGAAGAGTTAAAACAGAGTCTACCATCTGAAAATCCAAGCGGGATATGAGAAACAGGTCCATAAACATGTTTTTATAATTAGTCCAAAATGGCTAAGACTAACAAGTTCTAAATCTCTCAATTGGAATCTCCAGTTGAGAATTAGTGAAGTCATAGCCTCTACTTTTCTTTTTCTTATTACTTTCTTTTGCAAGAGTAACAATTCCTTCAATTCTGCAGGAATAAAAGGTCTTTCCGAAAAAGTTCCTTCCTTCAATTCTTTTTCTTTTGCTTCTTCTCGCAAATGCATACATTGTTTCATGTTCCTCTCAAGTAACACTGCATCTGTGGCATGTTTGGATAAGCTACTCTGTTTACTGAAAATGCATGCAAGTTTAAGCCACACATGTGGTTGTCATGGTGGAATGAACTCACCACATTCTATGCACTGTGCTCACCAGAAGGAGGCTCAGAGTCAAAGGAGATCAGCCCACCCTTGAAAGCAAAATGAATAATGAGTGAGATTTCTCTTGGGAATGGGCAGGTTTCAGGGGTATGAATGGAACCCAAGATTCCTTTGCACAATGATGGACATATCTATGTACTAAGTGGAGAATATGTAAGCCTCATTTATTACCTGGTGAGACCCGCAACCATGCTGATAGGTGAGACATCCTATCTGGGTTCAGATTGCATTATATGCTTAGGAAAAATATTCTTACTTTTGCAAGGTATCTGGAATGGTCAGATTTCTGTTAACTTGACACAAGGGGTCAATTGGAAAAGGAAAGACCAATTCTGTAGATAAGTTTGCAGCATATTTTCTTGATTTATTTACTGACTGATATGGAAGTGCTCAGACTATTGTGGGTGGTGCCACCCTGAGCAAGTGGTCTTGGGCGGTAGAAGAGAGCAACCTGAGCAAAGCATGAGATGCAAGCTAGTGTGCAGTGTTCCTCCATGGCGTCTGCATCAGTTCCTGCCCCGATTCCCCCCAGTGATGAACTGTAACTGACATGTCAGACAAAATAAACCCTTTCCTCTCTGAGTTGCTTTTGGTCACCTCCTTTAACACACCAATAGAAAGTACCCCAGGACAATATCCTTATATCACAAAGAATTTAGTAAAGGGGGCTACCCACCACCTACCCTAGCTGGAAGGGAAACTATTGGAGCATGAGCTCCCCTAGCCTTACATGTCATGGACCACTGCAATCTGTCTTCATCCCATCCTCACACTTGACTGAAGACGTGAAGCAAGGAGAAAGCTGACCCTTGTGTGAGGGCTTCACTATGTGAGAGATGGAAAATTGGTACCTTCGTTTGAGGGGAATATCTGTAAGTTCCGGAGGGAAGGATCAGGTCTCTAAGAAATCTCAGAGGAGCCATGAGAAGGTAAGGCTAGCAACAGGAGGAGAAAATGTCCTTCAAGAGAATTCCAAAGAAGTCTAAATATAGAAAAAGGCTTCTCACGGCAGTGAAAATCATAGGCCACATTAACTTGCTCAAAATACCCATACTTATCATTTTTTCACTGTTCTATATTGCTGCAGTTTTCTGTCTGGGTAGAATAGGACCTTGGACAGCTGTATTTACAGTTTGAACTTTTGGTCTGAAGGAAGAAAAGGGACTTGGCTAAGAAAAGAGAGAACAGATATCAGTTTTTGTGAATCTGGAAAGTCTCTTGGTTCTTAAAATGATTATAATAGACCTCATTTTTCAGGAACAGTTTTAAGAAAAATAAAGGAAATATTTTTAAAAACAGAATATGAAGTTAGGTGAGTAGAAAAAGGGGGGATAATCTGGGCAGAGTTGGAGGAAGGATGATGAATACATTCAAAACATGTTGTATGAAATTCTTCAAGAACTAATAAGAATAAATAAATGTACAGTTGTGGAAGCTGGGCTTTCTTTTTAATTCCTTGACCACTGGAGGAACAGGAGTCAGATGTGACTAGACATGGGCTATATCTTCCACGTAGAAAAAGTGATTTGAAGATGGTTTCAACGGAGGGGTTTTGTAGCCTGAATCTTTCCCATTTGTGTTCTGTATAAACTCTACTAAATTATTCTATTATAGTGCTATTTAATGTGCAAACTATACTGATATGTACAGAATAAATTATGGCTTTTAAAAATTTAAAAAAAAAGTATGGTACCCACACTGCAAGTTTGTCATTACCAAAAGAATGTCTGAGCGCAATACCAGGTGGGAAAAGTAACACCTTATTATTTGAGTGGCACGAAAATGTAGTATCTGTGTTGACTCATGTTTGAAAATTACTAAAAGTGAATTTTCAGAGAACTCCAGGCAGCACACCATAGTAACAACACCGGTTGTTGTTGTTGTTGTTGTGTATACCTATGTAAAGAGAGCCACTTTTGGACTGGACCATATTAATGGGTCAGTTAAGAACCGAAAGGAATGCATGGAATCCTTATTTGAGATCAGTGGGCCTTAATCTTCTCAGAATTTCTGTGCCTTAAACATAAATGTGGAAAACAATCCTGCTCTTCAGAGGGCAGTGTAGGACAACATTCTGTCTGATATGTCAGAAGGCCTCTATCCAGTTACATTAAAAATGAATGCCCACTGTGATGTATTGAGTGCATTTGGAGATGGGAGTTTTCTGAGGTCATTAGGATGGGAAGAGGCTATGCAGATATGACCCTGTAAACAGGTTTGTGGCTTTATAAGAGGAAGAGAGAACCAAGTAACCGAGAGGGATGGCTTATTGTACTATCCCTTGCACTATCTTGGGATACCATGGAGTACCCACTAGCAAGAGGCCCTCAGCAGAATCAACTCTTGAACTATGGACTTCTAGATCAATGAGATGAATGAACAAGGAACAACCACTGTAATTTATTTGATCTGTGGTATTCAATTAAATCAACAGAAAACAGCCTAAGACTACTCCTATTTTTAATGAAAGAAAGTCTTGTTACATGTGCACTGACTTCTGATTTTGACTTTACACATTCCTGAAACTAAATATCTTTAAATCAAATTTCTCCAGAAGCCAAGTGCACAGTCTCTGCCCTCTTACTTCCTCTGCTGTCCCTTGGTTCTGAATGGATGTTTCTCTTCTTCTGTTCCCCCGTTTCATATTATCTTCAACACAGAACTTGCTCTCACTAGATCTCATTTTTAGTTATAGAGTTCCATTAAAATTCTGCTAGGATGTATTCTTTTTAAAATGTACTAAAAACAAAAAAAATTACAATCACTTTTCTTTTAATATGTTTTTTTTATAAAGACTATTTAATCTCTTACTGTTTTTGAATAGAGAACATTTCTAGGGCAATCAGAAAATCCACAGATTTCAGTCTCTATTTGTAGTCCTGTCTTCCTCCAAACAGTCTCATAGTTCAAAGCCACTTAAACATTCCCAGTCATAGCAGTGACTCATCCTTTAGCTATGAAACCTGAATGAATGCACTAAACACAATTCCTTGTATGAGCTCAGTAAACATCTGGACACATCTTATCCTGCTGCTTGACTACACATTTAGTATCTGAGGCTACTATAAGCGCATGACCCCCTCCAAGTACTGGCACTGTAAGAGATGATGTTTGCAGTGTAAGAATGTTGCTATGGCATCAGCAAATCATGCTCGTAGGAAATCTCTTGTTTGCCAGGAATATTTTTCAAGAAGAAGGAAAGGATTGATGGCTGCTGGTACCATGTTTACACGAACAATAAATGTAAATTTAGCATCGAGTATGAAAATTAATGAGAATATTTTTCCTGATGTGCAGAGCCAGAACTGAATTTTACATAATCTTTGATGGCATCCCGAATTTCTCAGTAGACTGCAGCACTCATGGCATAGTTTTGCATGTATTAAAAGTGGTCACAGAATGACAGCGGGGGAGGACAAACCGTGAGCTGCAGTTTTTGCATTGCCAGCTATGGTCACATCAGTCTACTTTATTTTATGGTGTAATAAGTGTATATCTTTAACACAGTAAATGCAGTAAATGATTCCAAGCTGTCCTAGTTAGGGATGCTATTGCTGTGATGACATACTATGATCAACAGCAACTTTGCATGGAAGAAAGTATTTATTTGGTTTACATATCCAGAGTCGCAGTCCAGTGAGGGAAGCCAAGACAGGAACTCAAACTGGGCAGGAACCTCGAGGTAGGAGCTGATGCAGAGGCCATGGAGGAATGCTCCTTATTAGTTTGCATCTCATGGCTTACTCAGCCTGCTTTCTTATAGCAACTACCAGCCCGGAGGTGGCCCTACCACCACAGGATGGGGCCTCCCTCATGGATCACTAATTAAGAAAATGCTCCATAGGCTTGCCTACAGCTGGATCTTAGGGAGGCATTTTCTCAGCTGAGGCTGCCTCCTCTCTGATGACTCCACCTTGTGTCAAGTGGACATAACACTAGCCAGCACTCAAGTCAACAGCATTTCTCATTCTTTTAAAATGAGATTATTTCAAGGTATTCGTAGATCCCAAACAAATGGTGAGAGATATTTTTGCATTCAGCATGTGTGAACTTGGCTCATGACACAGATTTGCATAAGACATTCTCTCCCTCAGAGGCCAGGGTTTGTTTTCCTTCATTAGTTTGTATGAATTCATATTCCAATGTCTCTGAGATAGATTGTTTTCTCCAACTTTTGTTATATCAAAGTTATTTAAGCTGAACCTCAAAGGAGGCAACACATAAATCTTTGGCTAAATTGTTCCACCTTACGGAAAAAGAATAAGCAAACATATTTAAATAAAGATGAAAATCAATGTTTTTTAGATTAGAAAAGTCTCGTTTTATTCCATCTGTATAAGATGCTGACTAAACACTAAGAGAAAAGGTCATAAAGTAATTTTCTGTGTGCACATAGGTTTCCTGCAGCCACTGTATGGTATTTCAAGTCTGGTAGCTAAAATGATACCATACCCTGATTACAGTTCTGGGAATGAGAAGTCCAATGGCAGCACAAAGGGGTCAAACCAGATGCCAGTCCCTCCCAAGACTCAAGGGGAGCATAATTTTCTAGCCTCTTCCTGCTGCTTGTGGTTGTGGGCAGCTCTTGACATGGAGCCGCATTACTTGGACCTCTGCCTCTGTGGTCATGGTTACACTGATGTGAGAGAGAAGTGACTTGTGAATGCTGTTCTCTGACCTCCATACATGCTCAGCATAGCATAGCACAGCATGCATATGTGGGCACATACAATCCCCCAGCCACTGGAGATACAGCTCAGTGGTTAGGAGCACTGATGCCCTTTAAGAGGATCCAGGTTCAAATCCCAGCACCCACGCAGCAGCTCACAACTGGCTGTAACTCTAGTTCCAAGGGACCTGATGCCCCCACACAAACATACATGCAGGCAAAACATCAATGCACATAAAACAAAAAGAAATAAACTATAGCCCCCCCCCCCCCCCCATTTAAAATAAAATGAAAATATGAAAAAATTTAAAAAAATATTTTAAAACATCATGGAGGATAATTGAAGACTACAGTTGATATCAAACTCTGGATTCACATAGGAAGCAAGCACACATGAACATACATGAATATGTGCACATACATACCCCTCCTGAAATCACTAACTGCCATATCTGATAGACCTAGGCAGGAATAGTTCTATAACATTGTGCCTAACTGTTTTTATTGCTTGCAGAGTCTCTCTCCAATCTCCACTCACTCTATAAATCCTGAAGAATTTGTCAGGTTATTTAAATTTGCTTCCACACTTCACTTTTCGCCCATTGGTTCATTCGTCAAGAGGTCATTCCTTCACAGCAAATAAAATACCATAGTCTGATCATAATAGCTGTTTTCCAATAGCCAACATGATTGCACTTGCAATATAGGTGATCATCTTACCATATGTAAACTATACAAAATGTGTCCAGAAAGAAAAAAAAAATATAATGGTATGATTTAGGACAAGGGATGCTACCTGCTTTTAAGACCTGGGTTTATCATTTTTTAAAATGAGATGAACCATTCCTGCTCTATGGGTTTGTTTTGAAGATCAATAAATGTATAGTAAGGTAACTAGACACACTTGGTACTTAGCTGGAACTCAAGACCCTCGTCACTACGACCAAAAGGCAGTAAGAAATTACGGGGATGGAACATAAATTGAACAGAACATAATTGCATAGGTTCTTATTTCCTGACTCTTATGCAATGGTCTTTTTGTTGTTGTTTCTTTGCTTATACAGCAGCAGTTGCAGAGGGCATCACTCAGCACCTACCTTCCCACTGTGCTAAGTAGAACAAAGCATCAGTGACATTGTCCTTGACCCAGAACTCCAACCAGTGACCCATTCCATTCACCCATTTGGTAAATATTTTCTTCATCTGCTGTGTCACCTGTTGGGGACAGGCTTCATCAAATAATTTCAGTGCAACATAGAAAAAAGGATGTCGACTCCTTTTATTAATCCCTCATATCAGACGGCCCAGGGGAGTTTATGTTTGACAGTTCTCACCATCGTCCTCATCTTTCCTGCTAACAGATAGTTTTCATGGTAGAAAGGGCAACATTTACAGCTGTAAGGTTGACCAGGACGTGTTTAGCCATCCCATCCTGGACTAAGTATGTATCAAGTCATTCACAAGCAGTTTCTATACCATGTTTCCCAGTGGGCATCTTTCTAGACAACAGGAATGTATTGCCGGGACATTCCTTACCATTCACTATAACTTGCATGATGTAAGTCACACAGTGTGATGATTATATGACATGAATAACGTATCTCTCACATTGAGGGTTCAGAATCTCCAGAAAACTGGGTGCCTAAGAAAATGGACCTTTTAAATTTTTGTCCACAGCCTCTTCTGTTGAATGAACAGTCACTTAGAAGAGTCATAAATACCAAGTTCTTTTAATACATTATTTCAATTAACATTCACAAGCAACTCTGGGCTGGATGTATCTCCCTTCCCAGGGAAGGCTGAGGACCCAGAGGCTGGTACCCCACACTTCTACTCCACACTGAAGTGGCTCCCTTACTGACAGTCCCGAATCCATAGCATTTTAATCCCACCCCAAACACAGCTCTAATGTGTGCTTTGTTTTTAAAGGCCTAAACATGATCCTATTATTGCCCTGCTTAAAGGCATGCATGGAAAGTGGGAAAATGAGGAATGTAGGTTCTAGTAAGCACATGACTTATAACTAGCTGTCTTTAACCCTTAAAAATAAAACTGGCAGAAAAACAAAACATGCAAATATGTGGGAAAATAGCAGGGGAAAAAAGACCCTAGTTACAAATAACTGCAAATCATAATCCTTGTAACTACGAAACATGTTCTAAACATTTGATGAAGAACACAGAGGAAAAATTGGTAAAAGGTTTCAGAACACTTGATTTTTGTCTTGTGGAAGGAAGTTGGGTAGACAGAGACTTGCCTGGCAGCCTCAGAGGCTATGATGATTTCCATGTAGCTTAGTCTGGCCTCCAATTTGTGGCCACCCTCCTGTCTCAGTCTCCACATGCTGGGACTGCAAGCATGCACTACCCCGTCCAGCTTGCAGACTATTTTGAAATTTTACAAAATTATTAAATCAACTTTTACAGCAGAGAGGATGTATCCCTAAAGCTTGTTAGTGATTGCCCCCCTGTTCTCAAGGCAAAGTCAATCTTCAGTCTCAATGTCCTTAGCTATCTTACTATAAACACATCTGCCAGCCCTAAATAGTTACTGATTTCTCTGGGTCTTTTTCCTGAACATTTCATTAACTTTCATGTCCATGCACTCTTGCACATGTTCCCTGTGTGGTTATGCTCCATATATTTCCTATGTAGAAACAGAAGTTTCTAGACCTTTCTACCATCTCTCCTGCAGTGTGTGTGTGTGTGTGTGTGTGTGTGTGTGTGTGTGTGTGAGAGAGAGAGAGAGAGAGAGAGAGAGAGAGAGAGAGAGAGAGAGACAGAGAGAGAGATTTTAGTGGTTTCTGCCTAATAGGATATTAAGTGTGCTTGGAGATGTCTTTCTGTATGCTGTGAATATATGCTGTTCCCATTGGTTAATTGTAGCATGAATTGTTAGAAGGTCTTATTAATAAAAACAAACCCAGAGCCATGTATTGGGGTGAACGCTGAAAGATCAGAGAAACAGAACCAGCCACAGCTAACCTCACCTCGCCAATTCCTCAGCTGTTAATAAACCAACTGCTTTGGCCTATGGCAAGGCAGCTTAGAGGCAGGTGGGAAATCCAAAGGGAGAGACAGGAAGAAGAAAGGAAGGCAGAGTCTGGAGAGATGCCAGCCTGCCGCGCAAGGAACAACATGCCAGCAGACCGGTTAAAGCCATGGAACACATGGCAAAACACAGATTAATAGAAATGGGTTAATTGAAGATATAAGAGCTAGCTAGCAAGAGGCCTGCCATCGGCCACACAGTTTGCAAATAATATTAAGCCTCTGAATGATTATTTTATAAGCGGTTGCAGGACTGCAGGTTTGGGCGGGACCAGAGAAAACTTACGGCTACACAAGTGCATTCCATTTTGACTTTATGGCCATCACAATCCTTGATCCTACCATGATCCTGATACTTTAGTGACCTAAGGACTCAAATCCAGAGCAGGTTGGAATTGTGATAGACTGCCATGACTTCAATTATACACCTTCTACTGTGAGCACTTGGAAAACTTAAGGTCCAATGTCTTAATTTGGACAATTTTCAAAAAACTTGTGATGTCCGTGTTCTATGTACTAGGGAGTAACTCTGATTGATAAAATACGTCAGAATCTGTGCTGTTGGATCTACTGTCTGCCATCAGACTCCTTTGAAACAGAGCCTGAAGAAAGGGTTGAGGTACACAGGATTCAGAAAGATCCATGCTCTTGGATGAAAAGGAGAGAGGGAATTAAGATAGATAGGGCAAGCAGCTGAGGAAATATGCGGTCTAGGCTGGAGTCTGGATTCCACTTGATCTCTTAGAGAGCTCTGGAATAGCTGTGTCTTGAAGTAAGAGGGTTGGTCTTTGTTTCTCACCCCTCCACGGTAGTGGACTGCTAAGGCTTGGAAATGGGTACATGAATCAAGTCCCTAGGCTGAGACATCGAGATTTCTCTGCTTGGATTCTTGGTCTCCAGCACTTACAGAAAAAGGGGGAGCTACAAGCCACTGTAAAGGGAACTGGCCAGTCGGGTGGTGGTGGCACACGCCTTTAATCCTAGCACTCAGCAGGCAGAGGCAGGCAGATCTCTGTGAGTTTGAGGCATGCCTGGGCTACAGAGTGAGTTCCAGGAAAGGCGCATAGCTACACAGAGAATCCCTGTCTCAAAAACCAAAACAAACAAAAAAAGACTGTTAATCTATGAAATTTTACACCTGGTTTGGAAAATAAGAAAAGTACAAATATTACCCAAATGCCAAATAAATACTGCAGAATCAAAACTAGAGATCCACAGGAGAGGGGATGTGAAGTTGAAGGGACCAACATCTACAGAAGAAGTGGGTAAAGCATGGGGAAGAAGGGACGGGATAATGACATTCTGGTGTTGTTGTAGGGAGCAAATGATGAGCCATCAAAGTGCCACTTACATGGTTTTCCACCAATTATGCCCTGTCTCCTAATAAATTACCCACCCTTAAATGTTTCTCTAGTCCACACTGCTTGATCTTACCCTGACTTTTGCCTCCCTTTCAATTTGTAGATCTTGAACTTAACAAAGCCTTATTGCCTCCATACTGCCTTCCCAATAGGAAGAATATCAGAAAGGTCCAATGTCCTGTCTGATGCAGCTTCCTTCAACTTGAATGTCTTTATTTTTATTTTTTTAATGTACCTTCCCTTAGTGCTCTCCAGGTGTGAAAAGCTACCCCGCTGGCAGTGTGGTAGGTTTCCACAGATCAGGGTGAAAGTAGACCCCCAGCAAGGCTTCCTGTGGAAGGCAGGTATAACCTGAACAGTTCAAAGTCTCCGGTTTGCTGTGTCTGCTCTTACCTCAAACCCTGTTTCCAAATTCCAGCTCCCACAGAGTGCAGGCTCCTGAGGCTACCTAGAGCTCCTTGTGCTGGCCAGACTCCTAATTCCTGCCCCCTCACTTATCCTTCTCCACTAGCCAATGCCTGCTGGTTTTGCTTGACCCCACCCTCCTGGCTTTGAGTTTCTATGTGCTGTTTTTCAGTCTTGTGTGGTTTTCCTCCTCCCGGCTTCTGGTTCTGTGTGAAAGAGGAGGCTGTTTCCCACAAATGTAACCACTTATGACATTCAGATCAGTAGATGTGCTCAGCTTCAGGTTAGTAAGGGTCGTCATACACCAACAGCTTCAGCAGCCACACTTCCTGAGGATTGGGGGACAGTCCCAGAGATGTTCCAATGCACACTTGCTGTTGTTACTTATAATGACTCAACGAGCTTTCCATTGTAAAGAAGAGATTGAAAAGTTAAGGAAATACCAAATACAGTTCATTTAACTATCAGGGGAAAACATTTCCCTTTCTATGAAGGATGGAAAGACTCAGCAATTCCTGTTTCTGAGTTGAAAGGCCTCCAAGGTTTGGTAGGTTCTACATTTTTCATATTTTAGTTTAGTCCCATGAAGAAACATTTGTCACAGATGTGCCATCGAGTTACTAAGGGAGCACCAGCCCTATGAAGACCAAAAAGTCTTAGGATAATATTTATTAGAATGCTAGAGGATAAATACTTTCAAAACTCAATTTGGACACACAGGTCCACCCCGAAACCAGTTGATGCTCTGCAAACTTCTGGGGAAGACAGAAGTGATGTGAAGATGATACGAAGATGGTGGGAAGTGGAGGAGGGGAGAGAGAAAGGCCAGCCAGGAAAAGGACTTATTTTAAGTGTTTCTACCTCCTTTTTAGCTGCCCCGACTCCCTGAGGAAGCAAAGTGGAGAAGTTCTACTGATTTGGAACAAGAGGGCTGCACTTGGGGTTGGGCACTAGGCTTTCAGCTGGAGAGTGGCTGCTGTTGAGAACACCTGGCTGTACTGCAGCATAAAATCAGGGAAGGTGGACGCAAGTGTTGAGGTCAGATTTCGAATGAGATCTGCTAACTGACAAATACCGCTTTCGAAATGTTTCATGCCTCTCTTTAAAATGTCTCAGGGCCAAACCTTCACAGCTGTCCCCTTTCCAGATCCCCGATGAACCCGGAGTGTGTTTGCTATGACTGCAATGTAGGCAACTGTTCTATTTTGCCTGAGCATCAATTTAGACATGAAATGAAATGATGGGTGTGTATTTACTGAAAGATGAAGAACAACCATCTTTGTTCACTATTCACAAGTCAGGAGCCATTGACACAGCATTGTGTCTGACCAGGGTCCTGTGAGTACAAACAAGGATGTGAGATCTTTATGACATCCATTTTCATAGAAAGGGAAATATTCCCTTCCATGAAGGACTTCCTCCTTAAACATAGAGAAGCTTGCTAGTAAAAACTGTGCCCTGCCAATACCCTTCTTAATTATCTTCAAAATTAAATTATAAAGGCTAGTTTATTAAAAAAAACCCACAAAAATCTATATATACAATTATTAAACTATAAAAAAACACTTTATTAAAGGGGAAGGGATCCAAACAGCCCTGTCAGTACCCTCCTGTGTCTTCAGAAGTAATCCAGCAGGACAGAAGAACAATGCTATGCATTCAAACTGATAATCAAGTTTTGATAAGCAGAATTTCAGCCATGAAAGTGTTCAATAAAGCTTCCCTTTGATAAAAGAATTAGTAAAATCTTCATTGATGAAATATATTTGCACATTTAACAAACAAGTTGTATTCATTCATTTAGTTAGTGAAAAATATTAAATAGCCAGATTACTGTAAAGGGTTTAGGGACTATAATAAAATAAAAACAACAGTTCAAGTCTATGAAGCTGATTGTTCCCTTGAGATGGCTAAGTGACTATCAGAAGGTTAAAAACAAAACAAAACTGTTGAAGCGGTATAATTTTTAAATGGTAGTTTTGGTTGCATTTTTAATTTCAATAAAACACATTCAGCGATCTCAAGTGTGGGTGCAGGGATTGGTGACTGAAACATGAATTAGATGATGTGAAGTAGATGATCTTAATAAATACTCGTGGATCAACGGAGTGGAGTGTTTAAATTGAAGTGGAAAATGAAACATGCAGGTATCTGAAGTAACAGCAGGTGTTTTGGAGCAGTGTCAAGAAAAAAAAAGCATATAAGTAAGATGAAGGAAAACAGACTCAAACATTTTGAAACTGTTTGTGGAGGTCATAGAAAACTTAGGAAGTCATCTTCCACTGCATAAAACATTCAAAGGACACAGCCTACTAAAACAATTCTATTAACCGGCCTTTCAGCTAAACACCACTGAATCAATCCCTCAGTGCACTCTGCCAATGTCACTGGAACAAAAGATGACAATAGGGTAATGATATATTGTAAGGGTAGTCAAAATTTCACTTCATGATCTGTCCCTGAAGATGCACTCATTAATAAACAAAACAAAACAGAACAAACAAACAAAAAACCATCAGGCACAAGTTGAAGAGGAAGAACAGTACTCTATGGCTTAAATGCTCACAAGACTGAAAGCAAAATCTCCAGAGTGACCAAGTTAACACAGATGTCAAAAATAAGCAAGGGTGTTGGTGTCACCCTCTACAGCAAGGTCCCCAGAGAGAAGATACTCTGGTGTGAGAATGCTTTGTTCTTCTAATTAGAATTGAGGCTCAAGCCGGGTGGTGGTGGCGCACGCCTTTAATCCCAGCACTCGGGAGGCAGAGGCAGGCGGATCTCTGTGAGTTCCAGGCCAGCCTGGGCTACCAAGTGAGCTCCAGGAAAGGCGCAAAGCTACAAAGAGAAACCCAAACCGAAAAAAAAAAAAAAAAAAAAAAAAGAATTGAGGCTCTATATCAGTGGTTCTCAACTTGTGGGTGGTGACTCATGGGGGCGGGGGGAGTCAAAGGACCCTTTCACTGGAGTCACATAAGACCATCCGAAAACACAGATATTTGCATTACAATTTCTAACAGTAGCAAAATTATAGTTCTGATGTAGCAATGAAAATAATTTCATAGTTGGGGGTCACCACAGCATGAGGAAACTGTATTAAAGGGCCGAGGCATTAGGAAAGTTGAGAACCATAGAGTTCAGCAGGATAGGATGAGATGGGATATACTGAGACAATCAGGGCAGTTTGCCTCAGTTTCTTTTGTCATGTGAACCCAAGAGAGTGGCGCACATTGACGACTCCTCCCACTTCTTCGTGTGGCTATGTTCCATCATTTCATTACTGCTGATCTAGTCTTTTAGCTTTTTAAAAACATTTATTTACTTAGCTCATGTGCACATGTGTGCCATGGCGTGTACACAAGTCCCTTTACCTGCTGAGCCCTCTAACTAGTCTACCAGCTCTTTTTTTTTTTTTTTTTAAACATTAAAGTTTGAAAAGCCTGGGTAGCTTCCAAAATGATGGATGCTGGTACATGGGATGCATTTCAGTCAATGAGAGAGAGTAAAAACAGGCTCAGGAAAGAGTTGTTATTATTTGTGCTCTAGTTGAGTGGATGACGGTTGTTCTGTTGAGATGTCTCATGATATGAAGAAGCAGCAGCACAGGCAATAATATATATTATTATATTACTATATATATTCCATGCATGTGTATATATGCATGGCATATATGTGTATGTTTGTGTGGCGGCTACAGGATAAGAGATTGTGTGTGTGTCTTCAGACCCCATCCATCTTCTCTTTTTGAAAAAGGCAGGGACTTCTCTTTGGCCTGGTCCAGGGAACAGCATGGTTTTTCCTGTTTCTGCCTCCCCAGTATTGGACTTAAAAGAGCCTGCCACCACATCTAGCTGTTTTAAAACATTAAATCCGAAGATCAAACTCATGCGTTGTTTGGCAAGCACTAACTGATGTAGCTGTTTCCCCAGCCTCTGAACAAGGACTTTCGATAGATACTTAGTCTTATAGAAGGCCAAAGTGGAACGTCACTGCTGGTAGCAGAGTAGTATAGAGAGAGGAGAGCAATTTTATAGGTCTAATAACAAATACTGGTTAAATTAGTAGGCATGTACCAAGGAGAAGTCCACCCTCACCCATTGAAGATGGCAAAAGAAAAATATGGTATGGTACATAGGATGTGAGTGCCTGGAGGTGACAATACACATCTAATTCATGTTTGTGGTCCTGAGCAGAACTACTCTTAATGACATTGCAAACATGTGACCAAAGACAATTCTGAACTAAACACGGCACCAAAAATAGAAAGATCAAAAACCACAAAGGATGCCAGAGAAGGCCTGCCAATCAACTCTAGACTTGTAAGATGCAAACAGCCCAATGTACCTGTGTTTCTTCTAGCTCATTATCATATTTGTGCTGGAAGATACATCTTGTTTCCTGTGTTGGCCCTCCATACTCCTCCCTTTTATTTTGGATAAGTCAAATTTTACTTCCTGCTCTCTCTAAAAGGCCTGCTCAACTATCTCCAGACTTAGGTCTCTTTGACTGATAGATTCTCTTTGGGAGAAGATAAAGAGACAGAAACACTAAGTCATTTAAGTCACCTCTTATTACAACAGAACTAATTTGCATCTCATGGGACACTTTGAAACTGGTATCCCTTATTCTTTTTTCCTTCTACTTGCTACAGAAACATTCATTTAGGCCACTTTTGGACACTCTTTATGCAGAGCAACCGTTCTCAGATAAACCAAGAGTGATACAAACCGAGGGTGAGTCAGGTCTCTGGCACTCACCAACTTTGAATTTCCTACGACATTTATATATTATGGTTTTAGAATGTCAATATTAAAACAATGTTTAAAAAATCAGTTTTGAGATCATTATTTACATAAAACTAACGCACTCAGGAAATACGCCTAGCAAGATGAAGACATTACTGCAAACTTACTTCATGAAGTCTGGATTAGATAAACAATAATAAAAAGTCATCTGCCAAAACTGAGTTAGCATTGTTGGATGAAAATAAGTATATTACCTATGATAACGGATTAGAGGGTGCAGGTTCCTGGTTATTATCTAGTGTCTGTCTGCTCTGAAACAACAACAAAAAAAACAAACAAATAACACAGATCTGAACAATAAAAATCCTTCTGTCATATTTCTCTGCAATACATTGCCTAGATTTATTCAATGTCTCACAGTGAAATATGACACTGCTTCTTAAGTTTTTTGAAACAATCATTTAGAGCAAAGCGACATTTGGGGCTTTGTGAAAATTTAACATTGATTTCCAAAACCACGTGCTCTTTATCAACAAACAGGATCTATAGATTAGATGTTTCCCTGAAAGATGAACCATAGACATCATTAGACTGAAGAGATTCCTATCAAAACGTGTGGTAAACAGGAGTCAGAAAGTGACAGGCATGTTTTCCTGACTTTTGTTTTCAATCTGTTATAGATCTTCCAAGAGATTCAGGTATTTATTTTCCAGGAAATTTAAGATACTAATGTGCATCATGGATTTCTTTATGACTGTTGTGACATCCATCTCCTTGTCACTCCTCAAAGAATTATGTGTGAATTTTTTGAATAGTGACTTTTAAGCAAGACTTTTTAAAAAGCAGTTCTCTTCACAGTAAATTTAAAAATACTCTCCACAGTTGCTTCTGCCAACTGGCTTAAATGATGTGCCCCAAATCATTTGTGTAGCTATATAAGCGTTCTTTACTTCTTCTTTTTTTTTTTTTGACCCTCTTTAGCTTTATTAAAAAAAAAAAGGTAGAATATTTGCAACTTCTGGGATTGTGGCCCCACTCAATGACAATGTCTGAAGAATTCTGATATCAGCAACTGACAAGGATTGATAAATGTATATTACACACTATGACAATTTAGAATCTATTGTGGTTTAGTAAATGACAGGACCATTATACACTTAAAGGCAGACTGAAGCAAACTGAAACATCTCTAGGATTCCCTAAGGAATATCCATCAATAAAGAGCGTTGCATGTTTACTGAATTTTTTTCATCATCCACTTGCAACAAAATGCAGCACATAAATTGAATAGTTAACTGTGTTCTTGTCTTTGTCCTTTATGGGACAGTTTTATATTGTCAACAAGTAATACCATTATCCAAGTCATTTAACAATGACACATCACAAAATGTGAACAGTATCTGCCTATCAGACAGTGCCAATTAGTAACGATAAGGGTATGGGGAACTAAGCATTAAGCATATGATATGGAATATAAATTTGTGCAATTCTTTTTAGAGGATTTGGACTATATTTTAAAATAGACACATATGATGTGATTAAGTAGTATTGATTCTAGAAATTCTTCCTACAGTGGAGTTTGGCCAATGATTGCTGAATTTCTTCTATAACTACTAGAAATTTAAACAACATAAATGGCCGCCAACACAGAAAGGAATTTACATACACTCAAAGGTCCATTTATATTTTTGAATGTGAAATATAGCCAAGACACAATTTAAGTTAAAAGTTGCAAGCTTTAGACCATTATTTAAGCATGAAAGAAAATGTAAAATATCTTTATATCTAAAGATTGATATACAGAAATATAGATAGCTTTATGGGGCTCAGGACGCAAGGAGGATACTTGCTGCACACGCCTGATGACCTGAGTTCGATCCTTAGAACCCAAGAAAAGGTAGTAGACGGGAACTGACTATACAAGGTTGTCATTTGATCCGTACACACGTGACATCATGTGTGTCCATACTCACATACACGCATATTAAGCACACACAACAATAACAAAAACATTAATAATAATGAAAAATAGCCAGACCTTGAAAGATATCCACACAATAGTCAAATATATTAAGACTGCAAAGTACTAAAAAAGGAAACATGTAAAAGTCTCCATCTCTAACGCAACAGTAGATTGGTGACTTGTTTACAAAGTCAACACCCAATCAGTTTGTATTTATTTTAGATAAGAATATATGTGGCTAATAGAATTGATTAACCAATTCCATGCTACAAGAACTTGATAACACACTACTTCATGAATGGGCTGTGCTTAAAAAAAAAAAAGAAAAGAAAAAAAGAGAAAAGAAAACAAGACTGGACTGTGCTGATTTGGGGAGTCACTCAGAGAAGGATCTTATCTCATGACTTGTGAGAGATACAGCCAACTCCAACCCTGTATGCAGAAGCCATGCTTCCCTTTCTACAACACATATCCTGGGCCTTGGTATCTGATTTAGTGCCCGACAGACAGCACATAAGCAATACTTTCTGAATGAATGACCAGATCACTAATATATAGTGGGCGAAATAACTGAGTGTAGGGCATTAAGTAAGGAACAAAGATGAACTCAAGGGATGCCTATTGTTATGGTGATAACATATGGTGATGTGAAACTTATGTTAGAGGAATCACACACCACTAAAGTGGTTTCTACCCATATTATTTATAAGCATGTCACTCAGAGAAAGTCCAAATTAATGAGATGTCTCATTCTGCAGGCTTCATATGATCTTTATCCCCTTTTTAGCTTTCTTCTAAGCTTCTTGTTTATGACAGTCCCTTCTGCAGAGACAGACTAACACAAAACTACAACTATTTCAAACCACCTCTCCTAGTGACCGAACTTGTCAGAAAAGCCATAATTGCATAATTCTTCTACAGGATTCAGAATGGAGAGGATGGTTTTTTGTGTGCGCAAGAGAAAGCATGACCCAGGTGATTTTTTTCTTGTGGTAAGCAGCAGCACACTGGAAATGTACAAGAGTGGGGTGGCTTCCTCAAGCAAAGGCAGGCAGGAATGTGAAGGGCACAGATGCAAAGTCAGGTGTTGTAAACAGCAGCTGCAGCCAGCAACTCGAACACCGTCTTCAAGTCAACTGCAGGAAGGCACCTGCACACGCAAACATCCACACACACAGGATTTCTAAAAGGACAACTGCTATTTTTCCCGAGGGGTCAGTGCTGTTCATGTTGTAAGCTTCTGCCACTCCCAGGATTGTACAAATGCTAAGTGGATCATTTAATCACGTGCACTTCTACATTTCTGTAAACAATGAGAATATGGACATAGACTTTTCACAGTTTATGAAAAGGTAGAAATGGTGACCTAAACTCAGCAAGAGCTTTGAAATATAAAACAGGAAATGTAAAAAGTAGGAGCAAGATCCTAAAACGTGAAACTCAGCCAATTCAAGTGTTAAGCATAAGAGATAACAAACCTCCAAGTATTCAGATGTTGAGAAAATATTTTCTCTGCCTTTAAAATTGAAGCACACTAAATATTACATATGTTTCAGTAGGTGTCATCTTTTCCTGTAACATGCTATGAAATTTAAAAAAATTTAAGAAATTACAATTTCTCCATGAGTTTTGCAAGTGTAAAAGTGGTCACATCATTTATGGAAAAAAAGGAGCATACCGAAGTCATTTTCTGTTCTGAAATAATTTTAAACACATAAGACAAACTCAAAATACATCATTTACTATCTTTTCCTCCAATCAATCACTCATAGTGGTCACTGCTCATTCAAGAAAGATTCAATTAACTTTCTACTCTAATGCCATTTATTAAATCAGAGATAATCGTCAAAGTAATCCACATTTCATTAAAATCTGAATAGAATCCATAATTTCAGACATTAAACTGATAGAGGATAAAGAATGTTTTGTTTGTCTATAACAGAGCAATAATCATAAACCAGTGCTCTATAATACTCTGCAAATGTGTCTTGATGACACCAAATGGGATTTTAATTTCTTTTCTGTACAATAGGATAAATATAGACAGGGTGGCAGAGAGAGTGTTGCTATAATATTGCAATGTGAAATATATAATCCCTTTAAAGCAGGGATTCACTCAAAGGATTTGTTTTTAATTGCTATGGATAAAACACTTGAGCTTTTCTCTGACTTAGAATTTGCCTTTTTCAAACAAAGGATTTAATCCAGGCATCTATACTGCCACTGTATAGAAAATAGTCAGGAAGTCAAGAGCTAGAGACACGGTTCCATGGTTAAGGGCACTTGCTACTCTTGTAGGGGACCCTGGTTTGGTTCCCAGCACACATGCAGAAGCTCACAAACATCTGGAACTTCCAGTGAATCCAATTCCACCTTCTGGCTCCAGTGAGCACCATGCATACACGTGGTGCACATATCTACATGTAGGCAAATGCTCATATACATAAAATAAAATTCAAATCTTTAGGTGTTGGAAAGATGGTTCAGAGGTTAAGCTTGTACCAGCACTCATACCAAGTGGCCTGTAAGTCCAGTTCTGAGACATCTGATACTTTGTTCTGGACTCTGCAAGGACCTGCACTCATATGCAAATACACACACACACACACACCACATACACACACAAATAAATCTTTAAAAATAATGTATATTATATATTATGTGTGTTTCTATGTTCAAGTATATGTATATGTACATATATGTGTACTAACAGATATACACACATATACTTCTGTGTATGAGTGTGTGAGTGTGAGTGTGTGTGTGTGTGTGTGTGTGTGTGTGTGTGTGTGTATGTGTGTGTGTGTGTGTGTGTATGTGTCTGTTTTTGGAAATAGTATGCCTTCCATATTTCTTGGAAACCTCATTGCTTCATATTCAAGTTAAAGCTTCATAGGTTTTACTTTCTACATAACGTCATGACACAATTCAGCTGGATTTCTGATCTGAAACAAGGATCCTCTTTCCTTCACGTTCTAGTGCCAAGCTCTTCATCTTCCTCTAAGCCTTGCTGAAAAGACATCGACATTCATCTCTCTACTAACAGCTCCCCAAATGCAATCTAGACTTTTGTCTCTTTGCTCTTCAAACATTCTTAGAAGCTCTGCTCACTGCCCAATTCCAAAGTCACTTCCATGCTCACAGGTATGTTATAGTAGGATTCTACTTCTAGGTGTCCAAAACCTTTCCTTGATGGGTTGAGTGGCCCACGCCTTTAATTCCAGCACTTAAGAGGCAGAAGAAGGCCAATCTCTGTGAGTTCCAGGCAGCCTGGTCTACAGAGTTAGTTCCAGGATAGCCAGTGCAACATAGTGAGAGCCTGACTTGAAAAATAAACAAAAGAAACAGTGAACAAATAAGCTAAGCCCATTCCTTTTAATTAGCTACAGTTTGTTACCAAACTATGACTGATTTGTGGGCCAAAGGAACATAAACATTATCTTATTTCTGAAATGGTGAATTCATAAGCAAGCCTTGTGAGACTAATGTTCAGATGTTGGTGCGGTTTGGCTCTCTGAGATGCAGAAGGGGGGGGATCAGTTTCCTAGCTTTTTTGAGCCCCCAAAGGCTACCTGAATTCCTAGCCTCAAGCTTCTTTCTGCTTCAAAGCACATCATCATTCCAATTTTTGCTTCTGTCAGTAAATCCCTTCCATGACTTTGACCCTTTCTCCTTCTACTTATCAAGGTTTTTGTAATAGCACTGAGCATACCTGAAAAATCCAAAGGTAATTTTTCGATCATAATATCCACAATGGTCAATGCCTATTTTACTACAGAAGATCACATACATATGGGATTAAAATATCAATCATGGTTGCCTGGCGGTGGTAGCGCACACCTTTAATCCCAGCACTTGGGAGGCAGAGGCAGGTGGAACTCTGTGAGTTCGAGGCCAGCCTGGTCTACAAAGCGAGTTCCAGGAAAGGCGCAAAGCTACACTGAGAAATCCTGTCTTGAAAAACCAAATGTATATATCATGACAAACTTAATCTACTTTATACAATATGAGTTAATGTTAACTGCTGCAGTTTTGATTGACACCTTAAAAAAGGATCATGGGAGGAGACATCTTACCTCCCCAAATGTTGCCATCTCTGCTCTGTCATAAGTAGCTATGCCAGTTGTAAAGCTATTTCTGTCTCATTAGTCACTCAAGGCAACTTTCCTAGAATTGACTTAAATTTAGACTCTTGCTGCTGGTATTATCTGAATGAAATGCTCCATGTTAAAATTCTCTCCAATGAACAAGTGGCGCCCTTGGTTTCATGGTAACAGTAGTCTCCAGATTGTTCTTTAGTTACTTGAGAGGACTGAGCGCTAGAATGGACCACTGTGATTGTACTGGCCTGGCTGTCATGAAGGTTGACCCTGAAGATACACAACATTTGAACTATTAATTGTGGCACGTCCTATGTAATAAGTGTGTTTTGTGGAAAAGGTACAGGGAATTGATATTGGATTCCACAAGACCGATAATCTGGGTTACCAAAGGAAACCAAATAAGCAGTGAACATTGGTCTCCTCATCAGAATAAGGAGGTATTGACTTTAGGTCAGGAGTTCTAAAAAGTCAGAATAAAATCATTTGGTAGGAGAGATGAAAAATGGAATATACCTATTTTACTGTTTCTGTGTTAAAGCTTACTTCTTATCAATATTATCTTTACTTTTTATGTAAAGCCCACCAGCAAAAACAGATTTTCAGGTGGTAAACTTGAAATCAGAGGGCAAGTGAGCTAGCAGCAATTTATGATCACTATATACTCAAATATTATCTTTTTTCTCATTAACATATTAAATTACAACTGACGCTGTCACTGTAGTAGCTCCCCTCACAATTTCAAGATTTAATACATTTTATTATAAACGTAAGTGAAGATATTCACCAGTGTTTTGAATAATACACATTTATACATGCAAGTTTTATTGATAGTTTTAGAAATAGTTCAAAATAACAATAAATTAGGGCCAGGGGGACATGGCTCATAAAACATTTGCTGTGGAAACCTGACAACCTGAGTTCACTTCCAAGAAAGCCAGATGTAATGGCTCACATCTGGAATCACAACAGTGCTGTGACAAGATGGGAAACAAAGGCAGCGGGATTGGCCCAAAGCTTCTGGATGCCTGTAGCAGCATCAACAAGAGAGACCTTGCCTCAAAACAAGGTAGCAGAGCTGTCCTCTGATCTCCACATGTGCTGTGGCATACGTGGGCCTGTGCACATGTACACACACACACACACACACACACACACACACACACACACACACGCAAAATAGAAATCCCTAAAATATCTGCTAAATAACCTAGGTACATCTTTGGAATACATATACTTCATAAATAGCTTCTGAAAACTCCATGATTCTATTTTCTCATGAAGACTGATTCTTCTACTCTATCAAACACCCCACCTCTCACCACCTATCCTTTCTGGGATACCTAGTGTTAACATTTTGAGGGGATCTAGAATTATCCAGGAGATAAACCACTGGGTACACCTGTGTGGGGTTGAAATTAAAGTTAGCTCGTGACAGTATCTATGAGGGATTGTCTTGGTTGGATTAATTAATGTGGGGACCTGATATGAACTGTGGGCAAGGCCACTGGTGGGATCCTGCCTTATGTAAAATGGAGAAGATGAACTGAGCAGGGGAGTTCATTGTGCTCTGCCTTTGGTCCCTGGATGCAATGTGATCTGCCACTCCCAGCTTCTGCTGGTTGACTTCTCTACTGTGATTACTGGACCCTGGAACTGGGAGCTGAAATCACTCAACCCTTTCTCCCATCATTGCTCTTGTCAAGGTGTTTTTATCACAGCAACAGGAAAATAAATTAAGATCCATCCTTCCTTCATTTTTCCTTCCTTCTTTACGACTGGACCCAGCATACACAGACCATTGTGTATGCTGAGTAAACGCTCTCCAACTGAGCTATATATTTAAGTCTTCCAATCCTACATCTTCAATTTTCATCTTTTCCAAACAGTAGGGAAATATCTCATGAATATCAAAGACAATTCCTCTACAACATTATACAACCAAATTAAATAGGAAATTCATTCACTTAATTGTACCAGTCAAAATTCTGTCTACCTTAATTTTTCTATTCTTCATATACCAAATTTAATCTACCCAAGAAGACCTTTAGATTTATCTCTTCCACTGCCATTGATTTAGTCCTGCTACCAACATGCCTAGCATTTAAAAATTGCAATATCATTCCTAACATGTACCCTCTTAACACAAGCTGACATTGTCATCCATTTCTCTGGATCATCCACAGTAATCCTTAAAAGCAAGAAGAAAATCATAATTCCCCACTTAAATGCTGCAGTCACTTTCCTTCCCATGTAGAGCAGCACACAGGCTCTCAGCCATGCTTAGAAGCCATCATAAGCTCCATTGTTCCCTGGATAGCCATTTGGTCCTGAGCCCTTGTTTGCTGTCTCCTCTCTTTGGTAAGCTTTTCAGGCAATTGATATGACAGGCTCTATATACTTTTCTCATTTAAGTCTTAGCTCAAACATCACTTCAGAGAGTATTTATTCGAAATCCTACCAGAATTAGCTTCACTTAGAGAAGTCACTTGAAATCACATCATACAATTCAGTTTTCTTCATTGACTGTGTAATGAATTTAAAATTGTCTTGATGATTTCAGTTGTAGGTATATGCTGTCTGTCTGTTGTGATTTGAATGACAACTGTCCTCCGCAGGCTCATGCATCTGAATACTTGTTGGTGGCATTATTTAGGGCAGTTATGGAACTTTTAGGATGTGAAGCCTTGCTGGAGGAAGTAGTCACTGGGTGAGTCCTTAAGGGTTTCTGGCCTTGCCCCACACCCTGTCTGTCTCTTGTGTTGAGCTGTGATCTCTCAGCACCCTGCTTCCATGCCTTGTGTACCATAATGGACACCCTGCAAGCATACGGTAGAAAACCACTCATCTTAAAGTAGACTGAGCTATGGTATTTTATTACAGCCACAGAAATGTAACTAATATAGTCTCCTCACCAAAATAAGAGCCCCTTCAAGGAATCCATGCCAAGTCTGTGGCCTAGAATTATTCTGACATATAAATGGTACTTGACTCAACCATTAACTTTTTCTGGTTTTGTTGAATAAATGAATGAACTGATTAGGAGAATTCCTCAAGGAACTTGTTTGTTACAACTTCGCTGTTGGGTCTTCTGACAGTCAAGTGGCTAAATGTTCAGCTGACCTATAAAGCCAGCACTCAGAACTCATCACTTTCCTGACATTTTTCACAAGACAGAATTCTTCTTTTTCAAATCTCCAACATGTTAAGTGTATACATACATAACACTGCATATATTTACACAACATATTAGGAGGATATGCATGCAACATTGTATTTACACAACATGTTAGGAGAATAAATATATAACACTGTACATACTTACACAACATGTTAGAAGGATACATATACAAAATTGCATATCTTTACACAACCTGAGTATTTTTAGTGTATTTAATTTTTAAACTTTAATTTTTCTTAGGTTTTTTGGTGCCATGAATTAAACTATTAGTTTCTTAGTGTTGTCTCTTGTGACCTATATTCACATTAACAACAAAATCCTAGGGTATAAAATTCACAATCTGTTTTCCTCATGATTCAAAAACATTATAATTAACAAGAAATAATGAAATTAAAAATTCAACCAAGTCATCTGGGATGCTTCCTCCCGCAGCAGATGGGGACAAATACAGAGACCCACAGCCAGACATTACACAGAGAATAAAAGACCTTAGAACACAGCCCTCAACACCCATCCCCTGAGGTGTCAGGGAACCCAGCAGAAGAAGAGGCAGAAAACATTCAAAAGCCAGAGGGGATGGAGGCCAAAAAGAAAACAGTTCCCTCTAAATCAACAGGATCGATGCACACATGAACTCACAGAGACTGTGGCAGCATGCAAAGGGCCTGAACAGGTTTGCACCAGATGGGGCCCTAGAGCTGAAAGAAGTGGACACATGCTCCTATCCCTAACCCAGAAGCAATCTCCAATTAATAAATACTTGCAAATGAAGATTTGGTTTTCTACAAGGGAGTCTCAATGGGGAACCAAACTACTCCATGCCCAGCAGTAGAGGGCCACCAGAAAACGAACTTAGTGACATCTTTGGACATTCCTTGTCTCAAAATGTCATGTCAGGATTTTTTTAAAAATTCTATCTTATTTTTCACTTTTATTTTATTTTATAATATATAGATATGTATTTTCTCTCTTTACCCTATATGTCCTTTGTGTATATATTATGGCTTCCAGTTCAGTGTTTTAGGGATTCCTGTGTGGATGACGACTTGGTCTCCACCTACATCTGTTTCTTATGCCATGTCTTGGGCTCTTTTCCTTCTGATTGTTCGTTTCATCCTATTCTAATGTGTAAGTTTTTTGTTTTATCTTATTATATTTTATTTATTATTATCCATTAGAAGCCTGTTTGTTTTCTAATGAGAGACAGAAAGGGGGTGGATCTGGATGGAAGGGGAAGTGGGGAGGAACGGGGAGGAGTAGAGGGAGGGGAAATTGTAAGCATATATTATATGAGGGGGAAAAGCATTTTCAATAAAGTAAAATAAAGAAATTATGCCCAGTTTAAAAAAAAAAACCTCAGGCAAAACATTTTTTCCAACTTTTTAAAAATTCTAACACTAGAATACTTTAGATAGGAAGAACTCATAAGCAAAGGTAGAATTTC